>BSBK01012613.1:5000-35108 GCA_027943335.1 Chamaecyparis obtusa
GGCGCTGGTAAGAAAGAGCGGGGTTGAGAAAACCTCCAGCCTTGCCCTGGGACCATAGGTCCTGTACTTATACAAATTTACGTGGGTATACCCACGACTCGACTTTGTCGAGATTTGCTAAAATACAAAAAGATTCCATGGGCATTCCCATGATTCAATATCAGTCAAGATTTTCCTATAAAATACAAACTTTCAATGGGCATACCCACTGCTCGAATATATCTAGATGTACAGATATAAGGATTCAGTGCTACTTAAAGGTATACAACTGTCATCAAAATACCAACCAATCGATACACAGAAAGATTTGATCTAAGGTTTTCGATCTAGGATAGATTTAATTGCTCGCTTGTAAATAGCTTTATTAATGCGCATTCTCTGCTTTTTATTCTTTGGACGGGAGGAGAGACTGTCTTTCATACGATGCTATCCACCTGAAAAATCAGACAAAAATAAAAAAGAGAATCTCCACCTTCACTGGTTAACCCTCATCAAGCACTCACAATTACACCACCTTGTGCTGAATTTAATTGTTAGAGTAATTAGTGATTATTATTGATACGAAAATTAAGAATGTCTACCCAATTAAATATTTTACACAAGAGGAAAATTCTATACAAAGATGCTAATTACAAAGATTATGATGCTAGTCTTACTTTAGACCAGGAAATCTTAAATTCATGAAAAACCAATATTCATTTAAATGGATTAGTAGCTAGGGGATTAAAATTAAAATTATAATTAAGAAAATTCATAAAGAAGTCCCAAGTTAAGAGTCATGTAATTACCTTCCTTCATAGCAAGATTACTGGGATAACTACTACCCTGTATAGGCTTGAAAATCTACACCAGCTAAACCTATCATCACTATGCTAGAGCTTTAATACATATAATTTGGAGGTTATAAGGCCTGAAAGGTTAATCACATAAAATGCAAAGGTCTATAGCTTATCAGCTATCCTGACCATCTCTATATAGAGGTACTACATATATTTAAATATCAGTCTGAATCCTTTTTATTAGTTTTATAAGTCATCTAAGAAGCTGTCAAAAGGACCAGCCCATTACGACTAATGAACCATATAATCTAACACCGAGAGGCTTAACTATGACATTATTGTTAGTGATATTATTGTGTTATTATTATGGTTAAGGTTAATAAAAATTGTTAGGGTTACTACTCCTATTACAATTATGGTTAGAGCTATTGTTATAGTTAAGGTTAGTGTTAGGGTAATTGTTAGGTTATATTTTATAATTAGGGTTTGGGTTACATTTTAGAATTATCTTAGCATTCATGTTATTAATATGGTCATGGTTACAATTAGGGTGTGTCGATTAAAAATACAAATAGTATCAAAATTTTGATATAGAGTATTCGATAACGCTCATTTATTTGGGAAATTATCACATAATCTTCAATAATGAAGAGGGTACTACGACCTTTATTTGAGGACATAATTAATTATCATAAAATGTCAGCCAAATTAATTTAACATCCATAAGAAATTTAAAATAATGAGGTAATCATGTTAGATTGAGCATATGTGAATTTACTTGTCACTTAGCATGGAATAGCATGTATGAATGTGCACAATAAGATTAATGATATAATAATTTAAAATAATTATCACATAATGTAGGAGAAGAATTAATTTTGTATTTTTTAATAGGAAGTTGGAAATACATCATTAGAGTACATCATTGATTTTCAAGACATCTAAGTCTGATTTCTTTTTCTTTTCTCTTTCAAAGTTGTTTCCCACTTTTCATTTTTTCATAGTGGTCATATGCGAAGGGTGGCATTATTATCAAGTCTTCTAGAGACTTTACACAAAATACATCCACAAATGTCAATCCTTCTCTTTCTCTTGGACCTATATCAATTATGGTTTTTGAAAGAGTTAGTCCTTGAGATTTGTTAATTGCCAATGTCCATGCCAACCTCAATGGTAAGTGGAAGGTCCTACCCCTTTGTAATGGAGCCATCAGTACTATTTTTGGATGGTGGTCATCATATGGTATTCTAGAGTAAATTATACATTTTAATTGTGATATATGTTGGTGGTTCTGGTGGAGCAGTTCTAGGTTTGTAGATAATATTTTTGATATATCCCAATGCTCCATTGACAAGACTGACTTCTATCCATATATTTGTACTCAACGTGTTAGGATTAACAATCCATAATACAACTAAGAGGGGGGGGTGAATCAGTTGTATGAAATAATATTAAACTTTAAACTTGAAGTTTATCAATATCAGATCCAATGAACACCAACACAACAACACAATATTTTGGTTACGGGGAAACCCTGTTAAAGGTAAAAAACCCCAGTGGGAATTAGCACCCACTAATGATGTAATGATAGTATAGTAATCCTTGTTAGAAGATATAGCCCTGTTAGGAGCTTGTTGCAACATTATAGTACACAATCCTTGTTAGAGGATAGACCCTGTTAGGAGTCAAGAACAAAAAGGGGGGGCTCACTGCCCAAAGAAGGTTAAATCCACCTTCTGAACTCACTAGTTTGCAACAAGTGTATATGAAGAAATACACAATCTTTTGGACTATTTTCCAACAACTATCTTTGCTTGATCAGTTTCCAATGAAGTCCACCAACAATCCTCTTCTCTACATACAATAGACACAAGTTTGCAACCTTCTTCTATCACAAATATCCATCCATGTCTTTTCCAAACAAAAGACCTTACATTTATACCTTATTACTTTTTACCAAGATCAAGTCGACCCATAAGGCTTTCCTAATTACAAATAATTACATAAGCCCTTGCTAAGATACACATGGTATCTAAAACAAGTTTACAATGATTATATTACATCAATTTAGGATTGACATCCTTGAATTATGCTTGTCAAACAAAACACACGCTTCACTTTCTGAGTCGGCTTCAGAATAAGCCATCACCAAAGCACATGTCACAAATGATGTCACCAATCATTATGTACCTTGCACTAACCAATGAGCATCTGTCAGTACCTCTTCTATCATCCTTCAAGATCGCATACCTTGAATCCAATCCCTCTGATATCTATATAAAAAACTCAGAGACTAACTCTGTCAATTCTCACTGTCACAATCCTGTGACCAGTCTTTACCAAAACAGATGTATCTTCCTTAATATGCATCCATTAATGATGTGATCTCAGATATAAGATCACAAAATCCATTTGAACTCTCATATGACTTCGCAACATCTGAAACATCCGTACACTGTGATTACCAGTCTGGTTTCTTCATACAAGCATATGTTGACATCAGTGACAAAACACAAATGACAATAGTATGAGTGCCCATTCATTAATGTAGTGATTAAACATATTAAATGTCTTAATCACCGCCCATGCATTAGCAATATCCAAAAATCTCCCCCTTTGGCATTGATGTCAACATATGGGAAAATCTTGTCCCAAAGTTGTATCAACCCAAAAGTCATTCAACTGAACAACCTCCCCAAAAAATGAGGATTTTCTCATAACATTACTCCCCCTTTGACAACAATTGCAAAGGGTGCCAACTGCCTTCACAGATAAAATGTCTTCCATGATCACTCCCCCTGAGGAGTAGATCCCTACATCCAGTCCAGAAAATGACGAGGCTCTGAGCACTTTTGGACTGATGCATCTTTGCATCATTTAGTTTTGACTAGGAGGGGCCTGAACCCCTAACATACCTTTGGGATATTCAAGGTTGTCTTTCGGTAGTGGCTTTGTGAAAATGTCTGCAATCTACTCTTTTGTACTGATATATTCAACCTTGATTTCTTTTTCTGCCACATTGTCTCTTAAGAAGTGATAATTGATAGAAATGTGTTTAGTTTTAGAGTGCATCACCAGATTCTTTGACATGTTTACTGTACTGGTGTTATTGCAATGGATAACCACATGCTCATTAAAATTTATTCCAATGTCTATCAGCATTTGTTTCATCCAAACAATTTGAGTGCAATTTATAGCAGCAACAACATATTCTGATTCAATAGTAGATTGTGCTATACAATCTTGTTTCTTACTTAGCCAAGAGACCAACTTTTTCCCAAGGAAAAATGCACCACCACTTGTACTTTTTCTATCATCAATATTTCCTGCCCAATCAGCATCAATATAAGCATGAAGTTCAAAGCTATCATTTCTATCATACCATAAACCATAGTTTATGGTTCCTCTATACCTCAGTATCCTTTTCAAAATAGCTAGATGAGTCATTTTAGGTTCTACCTGATATCTAGAAAAAATTCCAACAACATTAGCAATATCTGGTCTGGTGCGAGTCAGGTATTGTAGCCCTTCAACCATTGATCTATACAGGGTCTGAAAAACACATTTTGATTCATCATCAATTGTTAGCTTGTTTCCAGTCACCATCGGTGTTCCTACCGGTTTACAATCTTCCATACTGAATTTCTTAAGTAATTCTTTGAGATACTTGGTCTAAGAAATGAAAATACCATTCTCATTCTGAGTTATTTGTAGTCCAAGGAAGAATTTCATTTCACCTATCATGGACATTTCAAATTCACTTTCCATTTCTTTTGCAAATTTCTTACATAGATCATCATTACCTCCAAAGATAATGTCATCCACAAATACTTGTACTATTAGAATTCCATCTTCAGTAGTTCTCAAATACAAATTATTGTTTGCATTACCTTTTCTGAATCTGAGTCCAAGTAGATACTTGTCCAACCTTGCATACCAAACCCTAGGAGCTTGCTTTGACCCATACAGGGCTTTCTTCAATTTGCACACCATGTCTTTGTCTTCGCATAGAGGAAATCCATTTGGTTGTTCTATGTATACTTCTTCTTCAAAATCTCCATTCAGAAATGCAGATTTAACATCCATCTGATATACTTTGAAGTTTTTATGTGCAGCATAAGATAGGAATAATCTTACTGCCTCTATTCTAGCAACAGGAGAAAATGTTTCTTCAAAGTCTATGCCTTCTTGCTGTGAGTAACCTTTACACACTAGCCTTGCTTTGTTCCTTACAACTATTCCTTCTTCATCCATTTTGTTTCTAAAGACCCATTTAGTTCCTATAACATTTTTGTTTTTAGGTCTTGGAACCAATTCCCAATTATTATTTTTCTTTATCTGATCAAATTCTTCTTGCATGGCTTTTATCCAAGATTTGTCTTTAAAGGCTTCATCTGTATTCTTTGGCTCAACTTGAAAAATTAAACAAATTTCCTCTCTAACTTTAGATCTAGTTAGTACTCCCTGATTGGTATTGCCAATGATTTGATTTTTAGGATGGTTATTTTTTACATAGCTTGGAGTTTTAGGAGTAGACTTGCTTGTTTCATCACTTTCTTCTTCAACAAGTTCTTCTTCTTCGACAGTAGTAGAGGTTTATTTCACTTCTAATATCTGACTACTATCATACATTCTTTCCTGTATCTAAAATTTCTCATCTATTCTTACATTGTTACTTTCAACCATCTTCCTTAATCTCAGATTGAAAAATTTGTATGCCTTTCTTTTAACAGAATAACCAAGGAAGATACCTTCATCACTTCTAGCATCAAATTTCCCTATCTCATCATCCCTCTTGATATAACATTTTCTACCAAAAATTCTAAAATATTTTACGGTAGCAGTGTGATCAAACCATAGTTCATAGGGAGTCTTACTTGTGCCATCTTTGATCTAAATTTAGTTTAATGTGTACATTGTTGTTCCAACAGCCTCTCTCCTATGTACATGAGATATATTTCCTTCAATCAGCATTGTCCTGGCAGCATCAAGTATAGTTCTATTTCTTTGCTCTGCTATCCCATTTTGTTGTGGAGTCCTAGGAGCAGATGTTTGTATTTTTATTCCATGCTCTTCACAGTATGAATTGAATAAATCTGATGTAAACTCTCCACCTCTGTTTGATCTTAAACACTTTATTTTCAGTCTTGATTCATTCTCTACTTTTGCTTTAAACAACTTGAATTTGTCAAATGCTTTTGATTTCTCTCTCAAATAAGTAACCCACATCATTCTAGAAAAGTCATCAACAAAGAGTATGAAATACCTTTCACCATAGTATGACTTTGTTCTTTTGGGCCCACATAGATCTTTATGTACCAAATCCAACTTCCCTTTTGATGTAAATATTTTTCTTTTATGACTATTTTTGGTTTCCTTTCCCATAACACATTCTCTGCATACAGTGTTATAAGGTTTCACAATCTTTGGTAGATCTCTTACTGCATTGGCCATGCTTGCTTTCACAATATTATCAAAGTTAACATGACAAAATCCTCTATGCCATAACCAGCTATCATCTACCTTTGCAACAAAACAAGAGGCTCCAAATGTGTTTAGTTCAAATACATTACCTCTAGATCTTGATCCGATAGCAACCAATTTTCCTTCCTTGCTTATGATAGAGCACTTACCATCAACAAAACTTAACTGAAAGTTTTTATCCATTAACTACCCAACACTCAACAAGTTGTGTTTCAGTCCTTCAACAAGTAGTACATTGTCTGTATTGGTCTTTCCATCCAGAGTGATGGATCCTACTCCTATGATGGATTTTGGGAGATTATCCCCAAACCTTACAACACCTCCATCATAATTTACTAATTTAATAAATTTATTCTTATCACCGGTCATGTGATGAGAACATCCATTGTCAATTATCCATTCAATTTTCTTGTCAACATGAGATACTAAGGGTTTTTCCTCATGAATAGGTTCATCTTTAATAGCAACAAATCCAATCTCTTCATTGTCTAAATCATCATCATCATTAGAGATTCCTTCACTGGCATAATAACATTCTTTATCTCTTCTAATATTTGCATAGTCAGGTTTATATTTAGGAATTCTTGTAGGACATCTAGATGCAAAATGACCTACCTTATTGCATGAAAAACATTTCAAAGGTATTTTTCCTTCAAATTTGCCCTTACCTCTTTTCTCTCTTCTGGTGATTAGTGTAACAATTTCTCCCATCTCCTTTTCTTCTTCCATTATGTTTTCCCTTTCCTCAGCATACTCACCAAGCTCTTCTCTCAGATCTTCTTTACTTGTGCTTGGAAATGTAGATGCTTTCTTGTGTGAAGATGCCCTAAAAGCAAATTCAACTTTAGGAGCAGCTTCTCCCAATTCCGTAGCTTCAAAAGTGGTTAACTTTGCGATCAACATCTCTCTACTAAAGTTTGGAGTCAGGGGTATAGTTCCTTGAATAGACATTGCCTTGAATTTGTAAGTAGGAGTTAGAGATCTGAGAACCTTTGCAATGACTTCTTCTTCATTATAAGTACCTCCACTATTTATGATTCCAACTATAGCTTTTGTAACCCTTTGAACATAGGCTCTAATGCTTTCATCTTCATTCATTTGCAGCTTCTCCATCTTTGTCTTCCAATTTTGTAACTTTTCTTGTTTGGTATATTTGTCTCCTTCATAGAGTGCCTCCAGTCTATTCCAAATATCATGTGCCAAATCTAGATCTTTAATTTTAGTAAACTCACCCTCAAATAGTGCGATGATCAATGCTTTTTTTGCAACCGTATTGCATGAAAATAGTTTCTTTTCATCATCGGTAGCTGACTCTAAGTCATTCTCAGCCTTCAAAGTTTCCTTCTTTTTCACAATCATCCAGTAGTCTATGCCTAAGCATAGCAAATGTGTTCGCATCTTGTTTTTCCAACTGTCAAAGTTTTCAGGATCAAACTTAGGACTATCCTTCCTATAGAATGCCATTTTCCAAGATCACCTCAAGTTGTTAAGCTTTCTCTTTGAGGACCACAAGCTCTGATACCAATTGTTAGGATTAACAGACCGTAATACAACTGAGAGGGGGGGTGAATCAGTTGTATGAAAGAATATTAAACTTTAAACTTGAAGCTTATCAATATCAGATCCAATGAACACCAACACAACAACACAATATTTTGGTTACGGGGAAACCCTGTTAAAGGTAAAAACCCCTGTGGGAATTAGCACCCACTAATGATGTACTGAGAGTATAGTAATCCTTGTTAGAAGATATAGCCCTATTAGGAGCTTGTTACAACATTACAGTACACAGTCCTTGTTAAAGGATAGACCCTGTTAGGAGTCAAGAACAAAAAGGGGGGGTTCACTGCCCAAAGAAGGTTAAATCCACCTTCTGAACTCACTAGTTTGCAACAAGTGTATATGAAGAAATACACAATCTTTTGAACTATTTTCTAGCAACTATCTTTGCTTGATCAATTCCAATGAAGTCCACCAACAATCCTCTACTCTACATGCAACAAACACAAATTCACAACCTTCTTCTATCACATATATCAATCCATGTCTTTTCCAAACAAAAGACCTTACATTTATTCCTTATTATTTTTTACCAAGATTAGGTCGGCCCATAAGGCTTTCCTAATTACAAATAATTACATAAGCCCTTGCTAAGATACACACAGTATCTAAAACAAGTTTACAATAATTATATTACATCAATTTAGGACCGACATCCTTGAATTATGCTTGTCAAACAAAACACACGCTTCACTTCCTGAGTCAGCTTCAGAATAAGCCATCACCAAAGCACACATCATAGATGACATCACCAATCATTATGTACCTTGCATTGACCAATGGTAATCTATCAGTACCTCTTCTATCATCCTTCAAGATCACATACCTTGAATCCAATCCCTCTGATATCTATATCAAAAACTCAGAGACTAACTCTGTCAATTCTCACTGTCACAGTCCTATGACCAGTCTTTACCAAAATAGTTGTATCTTCCTTAATATGCATCCATTAATGATGTGATCTCAAATATAAGATCACAACATCCATTTGAACTCTCATCTGACTTCGCAACATCTGAAACATCTATACACCCTCCGTACACTATGATTACCAATCTAGTTTCTTCATACAAGCATATGTTGACATCAGTGACAAAACACAAATGACAATAGTATGAGTGCCCATTTAGTAACATAGTGATTAAACATATTAAATGTCTTAATCACTACCCATGCATTAGCAATATCCAACACAATGTTACCCTTGAATTGTTACTGAACAATAACTCTGTACCAAGCTCTTCAGTTGACCAATCTTCATTTGTATTACCATTCCTTGACTTAGTTGCAAGACTACACATAATAAGGTGCTTTAAAGAATACAATGTCCTCATATTATGGTTATGAACATTGTCATTTGTAGAGAACAAATTCATTGTCCTATCAAAATCATCATTGCTTACAACATCTAACCTTACATGAGTTCTTGTCATAAGAAAGGTCCAGTCATTTATTTTTTGATTTGCATCTCTCAGATTTGTGAGAAGATGACAAAATATTTTTTGGTGGATGTCTTCTCCATCTTGCCTATATACTTTATCTAGTGTAATCACTATCTTGAATTCTTGCCACAATAAATTTTCCCACCTGTTCCTATCATATGTTAGTCTATCATTGACAAAAGGTAACTACCCTAATCACCAACCAAAATAATAGATACACCTGAAAGAGAGTTAGTAAAATATAACTTTAGACCATCTAGTAATATCATAATATGATATTGTATATGAGTTATGCTAATAATTATTATAAGACATTAATAGCATCATTAAAAATAAGGAAAGGTATTCATGCCAAGCTTATGTCAGCACTTTGTGGGAAGGCTTGTCTAAGTCGACAATCTATATTTTCCAGCAAGTTCTGACCAATGAAGCTCATTTCAGCAATCAAAATATATTTGATATGTTCCATTTCTTCTTGAAAGCTCATAATTTTTATCCCTTCTAGTTGTACAAAATCTGTAATTGGTATTCACAACTTTGAATGAATGGTAGAGGCTCCTATATTTAAGGTGGAAACTCCAGTTGGTGCAAGTAATAGAAGTGGAGAAGAATTTGGCATCACTACCATTCAAAGAGATTGACTGATGACACCAATTAGATAAGACTTTCCCATTCTTTTTGTTCCTTGAATTATCATAAATGAAGGCATTCCCACCTAATTTCTATGGTAGTGTGTCATAATAATTTCAATTGCCTTTTGTTGATTCTGACTGAGAGTTGTAAAGTTGATGCACTCTATGATATCATCATACATGAGACATCCATATTTTTTCATTTTAGGTATGAAATTTTCTGCTTTGTTTGTGTGCTCTTTACTCTGATATTCACTACACCAGTTTGTATTTCTATAAATTTGTGTTTCTGGCAATATTTTTTCAACACAGTCAAAGTGTCAAATGAATAAAGGCAAGTGGAAATATATTATTGCAAGACACATTTAGAGGTGTTATAATGATAAGAGAAGTAAAATTTTAAAGAATGAAGAGAATATTATAAACAAACATTTATTTAAATATAATCACTATTTGCATTGACAACATTCTCTCTAATTATTTGACTCTTCAAAAAATATTGTGTAATGTTTCAAAGATTCAATATTTTATGTTATGTATCTTTTCATTGTAGCACTAATTTAATACCAATGTTAGCATTAAATTCAAAGGTAGACAAGCATTTAAATTTAGTCAAATGTCATGCCATTTTTTAAATAAGTTTATGTAATTGTTTTAAGATAGGTAATCATATCTATCATGTGTATTGTACCTTA
Organism: Chamaecyparis obtusa; assembly: GCA_027943335.1. NCBI lineage: Eukaryota > Viridiplantae > Streptophyta > Pinopsida > Cupressales > Cupressaceae > Chamaecyparis > Chamaecyparis obtusa. The sequence continues at coordinate 15,593 of BSBK01012613.1, forward strand.
CTAGGTTATATGTTTGAGAGACCTTTGTTATCAAAATAGGTAGAGTAGTACATATGCATTGCACCTTATTAGGTTAGAAGAGAACTTCGAAACAAAATAGATTGAGTAGTTTAAGTAGATAGGGATTACAATTTTACACACTTCGTACAATTAAAAATAAATAAAAATTATTGAAGAAGTGCAAACCTTCACTTGGGCTTAACATATGTATATGTATACGTATACATATATATACATATACACAATGCACATATACATATTGTATCATTGGAAAATGGAAGCACTTCCATTTAGGACTGGTTTAACCCTCCAAATAAGTGGTTTGGGGTCATGTAAAACACCTTGAATGGGACTTTGACTTGGATCTAGCTTTTTCCGATGTCCTACCCTATTTTCCACTTCTTTCCTACCTATTTTTTGGCATCTTTCTCTGAGATTTTAAGGTTCTTAATCTCAGTGTCAAGGTTGACCTTCTAGGTCAAGGTCGACCTTGACCCTGACTCGGGGTCCAAATTTCAAATTTTGAAGATTTTCAGATGTCGGGGTTCAGAAAGAATTATTTCCTGCTTCCGGGTCAGCTGTTTTGGGCTTCGAAATAGTGACTCTCAAAAGGAATTTAATATAGGTCCACTTCTAAGGGTATGAGCCGAATGGGAATTTATTTCTCATATGTTGGCCTCTCCAAAAGTTTGTGTCCTAGACTAGTATATAAGGAAGCCTTTTCCTCTCATTTTGGTAAGCAAGAAAAGAAGCAAAAAGCAAGAAGAGAGAGAAAAAGGAGAAAGAAAGAAAAGGAAGCAATCATCTATTTTCAAGCATTCAAGATTCAAGATCCAATTCATCAAGGAGATCAATTGGTAGCCATTGAAGGATTCAAGCTCTATGGAGCCCTCTTGTTAAAGATTTATCCATCCATATCCATTCGAGATTCTTCCTATTCCAAAATCCATTCAAGATTGGTGTTGAAGATCTAAATTCAATTGATTTGAGACATCATATATCCTACAATTCTACATCCATTTGGAGCATCCATACTTGTGGATTCAAGGATTTGAATCCTCCACAAGGGTTTCAACATAAGCAAGGTGAATTGTTCTATTTAGTTTGTTTATTACTACAATTTCAACTCTATTTTAAGGTTAATTCCAAAATCGGGGTTTGACCAAGGCAAACCCCTCATCCAAACAACAAAACCATTTTTCTTGCAGGAATAGGTGCAAAACAATGAATTATAGAGTAGATTCGGATACCCTTTTCGGAAAACTTTTGGGATCTGTGAACAAAATTTCCGTCGGAGTAGCACATGTCAATGTCAACATATAGGGGTCAAGGTCAACCTATATTTGGGTCAAGGTAGACTTGGTTCAGAAAAGAAAAAGATTTCTAGGTTTTCTTCATCTTTGTGTTTCTATTCTAGATCCAATTGTAGAATTTCCATAAACTTAGTACAGACACCAAAAAACAACAATTTCCAGACCTGCTATACTTTGAGGTTAGTATTTTTCTTCAATTCATTTCAATTAAGATTTTAATATTCTCTTGCAAAATGGAATGTAAGGTTTTCCTCTTTCTTCTTATTACTAATCGATTGATTCATTTATGCATTGACCATTTTCTTTTGGTTAATCAATTTGGATCTTTCCTTTAGGAATTTGGGGTTAAGAAGAGAATCTCACCTTCCCCAATTCATCTATACCTAAAGCACAATCATCCAATCCTATTATATAATATGTTTTATTCTTTACATTCTGGTGAACCTTCTTACGACAACTCTTTCTTTTGCGGTGTTAGATTTACATTTCATGTTAGATCTTGCATGTATATTAATTAGCCTTCTTTTATGTGCTTGCATTTACATCTCAAAAAACAAAAAAAACATATAAAGAAAAAATACAAAAATATTTATTTGTTCATGCCTTGTGTTTTCCTAATTTAGTTCATTTGCATTGCATTGGTATATGAGCTTTACTACCTCTAGTCCTACTTATAATATCCCGGTTAGAATTAGTCACAAACTTATGGGTTCCTTTGATCTCGAGTCTTCCTCTCCTTTCCTTAGGATCCTAGATGACAATTTGATCACTCATGATTCCAATCCTACTATGGAGCATAACTCTTCTCACTCATCTCATGATGAGGATGATGCTTTAAGAGTTCCTCTTAAACAAGTCCAAAAAATTTCAACTGAACTTGATAAAATGGGAAATTGGCTTATTCAAGAAAACCATAATCAAGATTCTATTCAAGATATAGAGGCTCTTAAGAAAGTCCTTCATGATAGTGATCAAGGTGTTAATCTCTTACATGGTGAATAGTAGTGAAATTGAATCACCTCCTATTGATTGAAGTTTGAATTTGAATAGGGATAAGATGTATGATATAGGAGTGGAATATAAGACCTATCCTTAATCCAAATTCCCAAATAGAAAGATCCGAATGGATTAACCACAAAGAAGTGATCAATGCACAAAAGAATAAAAAAATGGAGAATATGAATGAAGGAGAAAACTTTATATTCTACTATGAAAAGTATATGCTTGAAATCTAAAATAAATGGAAGGCAAATACTAACCTCAAAATAGGGCAGATCTGGAAAATGCTAATTTTTTTATGTCTGTGTATAGTTTCGGGCAATTTTGCATCTTGTTCCGAACTGGAAATGTTGAGACGGAGAAAACCCAAAATTTTTTTGTCTTTCTGGAAGTAGGTAGTCTTTGACCCAGATAAAAGGTCAAGGACTACCTCAGGATTTTGAAGGTCATCTTTGACTTTGTTTGCGGATCTCAGAAGTTCATCGAAAAGGGTATCCAGATCCAAGCTTCGATTCGCAGTCTTGCACCTGTACTTGCAAGAAAAAGAGGTTTTTGTTGTTTGGATGGCGGGTTTGCCTTGGTCAAACCCTGGTTTTGAATCAACCTTAATAATGGAATTGAAACAGAAAATGCTAGCAAGTAGTAGAAGTAGATCTAACAATGAAGCTATGATATTCAATAGATATACAAATTGTATTTGAAATGTAATCAAATATATTCATATGAAAGCTTGAACATAACATTAACAAATGTAAATCAAACCTCTGTGATTTTATGCTTGGAATCCACCTTGAGGGAAGAATGAGTAGATCTTGAAGATGAAAAAAGGATCTTGAAGGAAGATCACACCACCATGATGGCTAGATCTACAGTTTTGAATGATGAATCTTGAATGCTTGAACCAAATCCCTTCAATGACTTGAATGCTTGAATCATTGATCTTCAATGGAGAAATTGAATGCTTGAAGAGGAATTGAATGGATGATTGCTTGAATGGATTCTTTCTTGATCTTGCCTTGAGAAAACCTTGAGCACTCAATTTCAAAACTTGCTGCCTTGATCATGAAATTGCAAAACTTGATGGAGAAAATGAGAGAGGAAGGCTTCCTTTTATAGTGATCTAGGGCACAATAATCTAGAGGGGCCACATTGGGGAATTAAATTTGAATTAGGCCTCAACCCTTTAGGAATGGACCTAAATTAAATATAATTTTGGAGACCAAAACAGCCGACCCAGAAGCGAGAAAATAATTCTTTCTGAAACCTGACATCTAAGAATCATGGGACCTTGAAATTTGGACCTAGGGTCAAGGATGAGGTCAACCCTGACCTAGGTCAAGGATGAGGTTGTACTTGACCCTAAAGGTCATCCTTGACCTTGAGGTCATAGATCTCAGGGTCTCAGTCCAGAGTGCTAGGAAAATGCAGAAAGAAAGTGGAAAAGGGGACAAAATAAGGGGAAAATACCAGATTTAAGTCAGGGACCCATTCAAGGTGCTTGACATGATCCCAAATCACTTACTCAGAGGGATAAATGCTCTTAACATGCAAGTGCTTCCATTTTAAGATGATACACGTGGTATCACTCATCTTGTGCATTTAGATATAAAACCTTTAGCTTAAGAAGCTCAAGACCTAGGATTCACTTCTCCTGTCACTAGTGTGGAACCTTCTTCTGTTCCTTTACCTAGCATTCCTACTTATACTCCTCCTTTAGTGACTACATCTATTCCATCTCTTCTTATGAGTGTTCCACCAGTGTCTCTACCTACCTCACAACCTTCTTACCATAGTGTTCCTTTTACCTATTCCAACCCTCTTCCAATTGTGGTTCCCTATGTTCCACTAGTTGTGTCCTCTATTCCTACTACTTCCTACACTTTCCATAGTGTTTCAAATGTTTCTATGCCTCCTATTTCTTCTAATGATTCCACAATCATTAGTTTGGCTCAAACTATATCCTCTTTACAACAACAGCTTGCGTCCTTAACTCAATCCAAGTTTAGTATTCATACATGTGACATGGGCAGTCCCTAGACATTATTCGTGCTCTTGTTCCTTAACAAGTTGATATGCCTCATCTTGATAATTACAATGGTAAGGGAGACCCTGTCACTCATCTTAAAACATTTCAAATCCTTTGTAGTGACTATGCTCATGACCATAGGATTTTAGCCATGTTGTTTGCTAGAACTTTACATGATAAGGCCTTGCAATGGTATTGTTCCTTGCCTCCTATTCTATTGATTTTTTTTCCAACACTTGCTAATTAATTTATCCAACAGTTCCAAAATAACATTGGTCCACAAGTGTCCTTAACTGATTTGATGCATTGTAAAAAAAATACTAAAGAAAAATTGACTGAATTTATTGGTAGATTTAAGCATTTGTATGCTCAAATTTCTTATCTTGTTCCTGATATTGATATTTAGCATATGTTTATTTCAAATTTACAAAAGGATATTAGAGATAAGATTCTGCTTACTGAATTTACCTCTTTTTAACAACTTTGTGCAGCAATTCATCATTATCAATTACAAGTGAGTCAATTTGAGAACAACACTCCAATGGCTCTTATTCCGGTTGATAAGAGTGATGTTGGTCCTAATCCCAACAAGTTTAAAAAACCTAACAACTATGTCAAGATAAATAAGCAAGCAAATGCAGTTGTTGATCAAGTTGTTGTTGCATCCAACAATGCCACTTCTACATCCATTATTTTTCGTCTGAATCATACATTCACTCCTTTTTCTGAATCTTTACATTCTATTATGAGTAAATTTTTGAATTCTAATATGATTACTTTGCCTCCTATTCGACCTCTTTTACCTACTATGATGGCATCCAAATCCTTTGATCACAAAGCCTTTTGTCAATACCATCATCAGAATGGCCATGATACTGAGAAGTGTTATTCTCTAAAACATAAGGTTCAAGACTTAATTGATTCTAATGCTTTATTTGTTGATAATTTTGATGGTAGTGGGAACAAATCTATCTCTCCTCCTAATCAAAACCTCCAAATCTATATGAATCCTTTGCCTACACATGATACTAATACTATTGTTTAGCCATCTTCTGTGGTTATTTTTTATGATTCAAAGATGGATGATCTCAATCATATTGTTAACCATGTGGAGTATGTTGTTTTGTCTCAGCCTCTATCTTCACCCCAGCCTCAATCTCAACCTCAACTTCAAGTTCCACCTCAACCTAAGCCTAAACTGAAACCTCAACCTAAACCTCAAAAATAACCTAAGAATAAAAGACCTAGGGAACTCTCAATCACCTTTGATGATTTTGAGACTATTAAAGCTCCTGATGGTCCCCTCTACATTTATGCTAGGATTTCTAAGATACCTACACATGGTTGTCTTGTTGATCCTACATCCTTATTCAATGTCATTACTGAAGAAAACCTTTTTATGAAGAACTTACAAAGTGATTGTTATGATACATCTAATGTGTGGATCCAAACTTGTAATGGTTTTCTCTATCCATCATTTTGTTCTATTAACTTGCCTATTGAACTTTGTGGTAAAGTTGTGGACACTACCTTCATTGTTGTCCCTACTTCTGATAAGTTTCAAGTTAATCTTGGTTTGCCTTGGTTGAATGCCATGCATGTTGTTGCTTCTCCTATCCATAAGTGTATTAAATTCATTCATGATGAAGAAGTGAAAACAATTAATCATAGTTTATATCAACCTTCTAGGCCTAGGGATTGTGCTACTCTTGTCTTATTTTGGCCTTCACTACCCAATTCATGTTCTTCTCAACCTGATAACCTTTTTTGCTCATGTCAAGCCTATAAACATCACAATATTGTTGAGTTAAGCATGCCTTAGATGGATCTTAACCATGGTCTTTTTCATACTCCTTCCATACCTCCTTTATCCATTGCTTCTAGTTATGTTAATCAAGCTCCTAGTGTTTCTTTTAAGCCTACTAAGAATCCTACCAATCCTCTTATAGAACATGTGAAGGAACTGGTGGTTGTTCCCCCTAGTTCTTAACATATTTCAAACAAGACAAAATGTAACTGATCTGCCAATGAACGTCGTAAGAAGCGTCGAGCTCAAGCTAAGGCTCGTGCTTCTATTCTTCAAAGTTCTTTGCCTTCTTTTGACCAGCCTATGCTTGATGTGTTGGAAGAAGTTAATGTTAATAATGATGTTAAGATGAATGATTATGATGATTCTATTCATATCTTAGATTCTATTTCGATTAATCTTGATGAAGAAGATACTCTTGATGATCCTAATGATGTTAATGATGAATATGAGACTATTGACATTGATACCGATTTACCTAATATGCTTTCAACACAATTGATAATTACACCTAGTATCGAACATCATGATTCTGAAGAGGATCCTTGTTTGGAACTGGCTATTATTCCTATTGTGTTGGATATAGTCCCTCTTGTGAGTTTCCCACCTTCCCTAAATGATATAGACTGAGATGGGGAGAGTAGGCGATGTGCTTGATTGGCTTGTCATCTATGGTAGCTTTTTTTTTGTGTTTGCTTGTTGTATTGTGTTTCTCCCGTAATGTGTTTGCTAAATGTTTGTTAGATTCTTTTATATGACCCTTGTTACTTTGTTGGTACAAGGTGATCAAGGAATCAAACTTGTTGTACTATTCCTCTATATTTATCTCTACTCTTTTATATGTTATTTTGATGTTATGTTGTACTTGTGCTATTGTTCATAAATGTTTTCCTTGTGTAGTCCACTTGGATTGGTGACTTGGTAGCATTGATTCTTTTTGGTCTCCATGTTGTGATCTGAAAAGACTCTTCTTCTTAACTCATGTGTTTTCTTTCCTCCATTGTGATTGTAGTTCTACTCTTCATCATGATCATACTAACCCCATAGTAGGTAGATCCCTTTTGTGTTCCCTATATGTTTATGTGGTATTTCCCTTGATTTGTCTTCGCTTGGGGGCATCTCGTAGTGGAAATGTAATCGGTGGAGTTGTTTATGTTTCCATTCAAGCCATTGCTCCTATTAAAGTGTTAGCAATGACTTTAACATGGGGGCATACGTTGTGCTCACTTTTTGCACACATACACTTTCAAAATATTTTTCAAAATTTTTCTCCCTTTCAGGATTAGAGACCAATCCTTAAAGCGTGGATTTTTACCTTATAGGATCTCTTGATCCCTCCAGTTTCAATTTTCAAAGTTTTGATCCCTTACGGTCAGAAGGAGTCCTTAAGACTAGATCTCTCTTGTTCTAGCTTTGATCTTTTGGAATAGAATATTCCTGAGGGTGAATCCTTGATGGGTTGGCTAGTGAGTAGCCACATTCACTAGGTGGGTCAACTCCATCTTTCCAGTTGCCCTATTCTCTCGTGTGATTCACAATGGGACATAAGTTCTCATTGGGCAAGGTAATCACACCCTTTTCTCTCTTTTTTCTAGTGATGTCTCTCTTATTTTAATCTTGGGGTTGACAAAGACTTGAGTCCTTGGGGGCTTGAGGATTGCTTTGTCCCTTTGATTTCAATAAGATTTTATTTTTCTTTGTGATCTCCTTTACCAAGAGTTTTCATCGAGTCCATACTCTTGCTAAAGTGGGGGCTAAATGTATCATTGAAAAATAGAAGCACTTCCATTTAGGACTGGTTTAGCTCTCTGAGTAAGTGGTTTGGGGTCATGTCAAATGCCTTGAATGAGACTTTGACTTGGATCTGGCTTTTTCCCTTGTCCTGCCTTGTTTTCTACTTCTTTCCTACCTATTTATGGCATCTTGCTCTAAGATTTTGAGGTTCTTTATCTCAGGGTCAAGGTCGACCTTCTGGGTCAAGTTCAACCTCAACCCTGACCCGTAGTCCAAATTTTAAATTTTGAAGATTTCTGGATGTTGAGGTTCGAAAATAATTATTTCCCACTTCCGAGTCGGCTGTTTTGGGCTTTGAAATGGTGACTCTCAAAAGAAATTTAATATAGGTCCACTTCTAAGGGTATGAGCCTAATGAGAATTTATTTCTCATATGTCGGCCTCTCTAGAAGTTTGTGTCCTGCACTAGTATATAAGGAAGCCTTTTCCTCTCATTTTGGTAAGCAAGAAAAGAAGCAAAAAGAAAGAAGAGAGAGAAAAAGGAGAAAGAAAAGGAAGGAATCATCTATTTTCAATCATTCAAGGATTAAAGTACTCAAGCATTCAAGATCCAATTCATCAAGGAGGTCCATTGGTAGCCATTGAAGGATTCAAGCTCTATGGAGCCCTCTTGTTGAAGATTTCTCCATCTATATCCATTCAAGCTTCTTCCTATTCCAAGATCATTCGAGATTGGTGTTGAATATCTAAATGAAATTGATTTGAGACATCCTATATCCTATAATTCTAGATCCATTTGGAGCATCCATAATTGTGGATTCAAGGATTCGAATCCTCCATAAGGGTTTCTACATAAGCAAGGTGAATTGTTCTATTTACTTTATTTATTACTACAATTTCAATTCTATTTCAATGTTAATTCCAAAATCAGGGTTTGACCAAGGAAAACCCCTCATCCAAACAATAAAACCATTTTTCTTGCAGGAACATGTGTGGAACAATGAATTACAGAGCAGATTTGGATACCCTTTTCGGCAAACTTTCAAGCTCCGCGAACATAATTTTCATCAGAGCAATGCAGCTCAAGGTTGACCTGGTTCAGAAAAGAAAAAGATTTATGGGTTTTCTCCGTCTCTATGTTTCTATTCCAAATCTAATTGCAGAATTTCCAAAAACTCAGTACAGACACCAGAAAACAACAATTTCTAGACCTGCTATACTTTGAGGTTAGTATTTGTCTTCAATTCATTTCAATTTATATTTTAATATTCTCTTCCAAAATGGAATGTAAGGTTTTCCTCTTTCTTCTTATTACTAATCGATTGATTCATTTGTGCATTGACCATTTTCTTATGGTTAATCAATTTGGATCTTTCCTTTAGAAATTTGGGGTTAAGAAGAGAATCTTACCTTCCCTAATTCATCTATACCTAAAGCACAATCATCCAATCCTATTATATAATATATTTTATTCTTTACACATATACATATACATATACATATGCATATACATATACATATACATATACATATATATGCATAGGCATATGCATATGCATATGCATAGGCATATGCATATGCATATGCATATGCATAGGCATAGGCATAGGCATAGGCATATGCATAGGCATAGGCATAGGCATAGGCATAGGCATAGGCATATGCATAGGCATATGCATATGCATAGGCATAGGCATATGCATAGGCATATGCATATGCATATACATATACATATACATACATACATACATGCATACATAGAACAAGTTATATCAACAAGCTATAAAGAATGATTACATATTTTGGAGCATGATTCAATATTATTATTAAAAAGTTAAGAATTGTTCACAAATAAATTAGAGGATGCATAATTCCCTTAATAGAGTCTTGATATATAACCAATTAATAATATACAATCTACATGATGGAATAAGTTATGAAGAAGATAAAACCTATAAAATAATTTATGTAATTTACAAGGAAATTTGTGATTCCCCAACTAGGAATTTCGCATCCATAATAATTAGAAACAATAGAAAGTGAATGGAGACAATAATTTAATTTAATTTTATATCTTATTGATATTAATATTAGCATAACAATCAAATGAATGCTAAAAATTGATAGTTAAGACTTGTATAAATATAATTTAGCTAGTTAAATAAATGGAAATCTAACTAATTCCAAAAGAAAAATCTCCCTTAGATAATGTTGGTAAAATTTTGACCTTTGGTTCAATCCTCACATGTGTTTGTCTACCCCTTTTAAGGTGAAATCTCTTATTTATGAGCCTTTCCTAAATTTCATCTCTTTTATTTAATTTTGAAAAATTTATTAAGTTAAAAAACAATCCCATCTATAAAAAGGCGTTTGTTTCAAAAGCCACTTTTAACTTTTTTTAATAAAATTTTAAATTCAAAATTTTTCTTTCACCAAAAGTATAATATCTTAAATCCTTCCCATCACTAAGAGAAAGGATTTTATATTTTGGTAATTTCCTTAGTTTGTGAATTTTCTTCTATGATAAAAATAATGATTAAGATGAGGGTGATAACATGATTATTAAAGATGTTTATGGTTCCTGAATATGGATTAATCTCTAGCAGCTTGAGGTAGAGCTTTCATTCATTTCAATTTCATTCATATTATTGAGATGCTTCACATTTGCAACCTATTTTTTTGGTTCTAGCCTCTTCCTATAAATTTTGTAGGTTTTTATTATTTAAAGTGTCAAACTTGCATCAAAGGACACTACATGTTAGCATGGTGCCTTTTCTAGTAAGTCTGCATCCTCCTATTCTCATAAATATGTGTGAAGGGGATACATGGGGGTTCACACGATATTAATAAAAAGGTTTTTTATTTCATGAGAACTTGCAATGGAAGGTGACATGTGTTAGAACCATAGAAGTTTTAAGAGTTATGGTAAAGAAAACTTTAACAAATCCCACTAATGTGCAATGTGACTAGAACACAAGCCAACTTAAGGAGATAAAAAATAAATCTTACAATGCAAGTGGAAGGTACCACTTGTTGGTATAATGAAATCCCAGACATGCTTTAAACCTAGAAAATAATTAAAGGTATGTGATTGGTTCTTTCAAAGGCAAGGTGATATTTTCATATGCGACATGTCTGATTCAAAGGCTTAAGGTAAAATATAGTTATAGGTCATTCAAAGGAAATTTCAAGAAAGGAACTGACAATACATGTGTCAACCACATAACATGCATGGAAACATAATAATTATGCAAAAAATATTAGCTCTCAAGTAGTTGAAACAACCTCCATCATGGCGAATTGCAGGCAGAAAGGAGTGAGGAATCTTTTCTATTAGGTCACTTCTTTCATATTTGGGAAAATCTTTAAATATAAGTAGAAATTATTTTTTCTTAGGAATAAACAAATATTTAATCTAATGCTTAAAAATATCAGTAGAAAAAGTTCCAAAATGGAGATCTTAGTTCAATTAGCCTTTGTTGTATGTTATTTGTGTTTTATAACTATGTTATGCTACTTTTCTCTATATCATTTTATGGATGTGGCTATTTAGCTTTTAGATTTTGTGGTTTTAGAATAATAGAGAAAATATGGGATCATGTTAGACACTCTTTCTATTATCTGCATCATTTATAATTTGAAAATGCATTATGCTTTTATGGTGATGAAAATTTAAAGTGTTGTAAAGCTTTGCATTGACACATTGCCTTACAATAGATTTATTTTATGTTTTCCTTCTATCCATTTCCTCAAAACTCCCTAAAAAAAAAGAATAAAAAGCTTCTAAAATCCAAGAGGTCATTCAATGAAGTGCAAATTTTTCCCCCATTCATTGAACTTACCATATGGTTGTCTCTCTTAGGTTTAAGATTTTGAGATCAATGATTTTTTTTATGGTATCCCTAGTTGGAAACAAGTATAATTGCTGATACCAAGGGGGTATATGAGATAGAATCCCATTACAAGGTTATATCAATCATGCAATATAGGCTTTTATTCCCTCCTTTAGTGATTGTAATATGTGTTAGATCTTTCAAAACAAGTGATGCACAACCTCAAGTGCAAGTACAAATGGTCGTACCAAATTTTGTAAGTTGGAATAGTGGGAGTCTATTGATTTTCCCTATTCCCCTAGTAGGTTTGGTCCTATCATTTCTTTATTGTTGAAAGCTTTTCCCAAATTCAAAGAAGAAGACTCAAAAATTTCCCCTAGAGCACTTGCAAGATGTAGCCAATTTTTTCAATATCCACAATATGACTAAGAAAAATGTAGCACTTAGGCTATTTACATATTATTTAAAAGGTAAAGCCAAATATTGGTATATATCCTTACCCCAAAACCCTATTGGTACATGAGATCAATTTAAATATAGATTCTTTGAGTAATTCACAAAGAAAGGTGACCACTCTTCTGTGTTGCAACAATTGATAATTAGCAATAGAGCCCCTCAAGAATTCATAACAAATTTAAACACCTAGTTTCACAAGACCTATCAACAAATCCTAGTTATTGCTTGACCTCTTGTGAACATGGATTTTATGTTCTATTTGAAGGCATTAAACTCAGACATAGTGGTCATGATTCAATTGTTAGGCATGCAGAAATTGTCAAATGCCCAATGATCTAGAGTAAGAGCAGATAATAACTTGATTGATGTTGGGAAACTAGTACCTAGACCTCCAATGCCAGTATTCCTTGAGATATAAGTTCTCTCACAAGGGGAGTTTTCTCCTAGCACCTCATCATTGCCTCAGTTCATGTATGTGTATTTGAACATCGAACAAGATAGTGTCTTTGCTTCCTCCTCATTAGATATGGAGATGAATGACATGAAGAATTTATTGCAAACTTTCTCCAATGAGATTATAAACATCAAGTGGCAATAAATGATGCCTCCTAAGCCTCCATATCAAGGTTCATAGGGAAGGAGGCCTCCATATAAAAAAACACTATTGGGGAGGATCAAGAGAAAAAAACAAGTGTAGCATTTAAACCAACTTATTTTGGTCCCTACTCCACTTCAATCTATACCTCCCAATTAAAACACATTTTTTCATTTCCACATAGATAAATTTAGTGGATGACACACTTGGAATTTTACCTATAATGATTCATGCATGCCTTATAATTTTTTGTGAAGCAATCTACAACAAATTGTGGTTGAACAATGTAGTCCACGAATCACTCTAAATGCAAGAGTTTACACCTATTAATCTCATGGAATAGAGAATGCAATGACAACTACCAAGATGCAAGGAATGTCTTTGGAGAAAGATAAGAAACAACTCTTGACCATGCCTTTTGTCTTGAATGGAAGGTGAGGAAGTTATGTTTTCCAATGAAGCATCTATTTATATGGCTCCACAAGTGAAATTTTATTATAATACACACTCTAATTAGAGGCTAGCCAAATAAATTGTGCCTTAAATGCAATAGTTTAGAGTGGATTTTGATAAGGGTCCTGGTTCACTAATTATTGTGTAACCATTTAAGAAATTGAAAGTAGATTTCCCTACAAGCCAAAATAATTATTTGAAGAAAGATCACTTAATGTGATCAAGTAGTTGAAGAAAGATCTTACCAACATGTCTCTTTGGGACATAGTAGCTATTTTAGAGAAAAATTCATTCTTACAAGAAGTTCTTGAAGGGTGCGAGAAATCAACACAAGTAGAAATGACTCCAGAGCATGTTGAGGAAAAATTTATAGGTCTGTTTGATGGAGCAAAGGGAAACAAACCACGATATTCATGAACTCAAAGGAAGAGGGAGGAAAGGAAAAAACTATCATGCCAAAACCTATTCTCTTCTTCCTTACTTTTACTATAGGTAATAAATTTTTCATGCCCATATCTTAGGCAAAAACACACCAACATTTTATTTTTTAAACACATGTTAAATTTACTATTGCCGTGCATTGTTGAGGTTAAAGTGTTTGCTAAGTTCAATATAGAGGGAAAGACGTTGCTGAGAATAACAAATTTCCAAGGGTAACTAGGTAAAGTTTATAGAGAGATTGAGGGGAATCATGAGAAGAGAAGGTCGCCTTGTCAACGTCCCTTGGTTGGGTTAAACATCTCGGCTCAACCAAGGTGTCTACCCTTAGTGTGTTTTAAATATTTAAAATAAACACACTTTAATAAAGAGGTAATTTAGTAAGGTCCTTTGATGTTAATATGATTAACTTAATATCCCTAAATAATCATCCTCCTCATTTTTCACTCTATCCCTTAGAAATGTGCTAATAAGATAATAGTGAAACTAGAACCTTACAATGTTATAAATTTCATTAAATAAATTATAAGCTTGCACTTATAAAATTTATAATACTAAATTTTAAATGTCCTTTTTATTAAACTACAAGACTCATTTACTCAAATAGTATAAAATCTAAGGTTTTAATGCCCCATTTATAAAATAAATTGACACATATGAAATAATAATAAAGGATGTCATTTTAATAATATTATAATAAGTCGTTATTATTCTGATGTTATAAGCTTATTATAACATTTAAATTCATAATATTAAAAAAAAAAACTATAACTATAATGTTACTATAACTGATGGTGATGATGATGAAGACCGACTAAGATCAGAGGTATACAAGATAGTAAAAAGATTTGATCAATTATTATCTTGTCATTGATGTCAGGCAATTGATTTTTGATTTATATTGAGTTGCCATATTATTCAGAGTATGATATAAGTTTGAATGAGTTAAGGAGAAGAAGTGAAATGTTGTGAAGTTGAAGAACTTAATTGGGCAACAGATATAGATTAGACAATTTTAAGGTTATAATGATATAATTTTTTTCTACCAAATAAATGATTACATCAAATCGGTAAAAAAGATTAGTAAAGTCGGTAAGAAAAATAGTTTGGCTACCGAGCAGGAAAAAGTCATTTGGTAAAAGGAAAGTAAGTTTAGGTAAAGACAAAGGAACTCAAGACACCGAGTAGAAGGTTTCAGTTACCGAGAGAAGTTAACCAAAATTCAGTGAAAGAAAAGGAGTTAATCACTGAGAAAGGAACATAAATTAAATACAAAGATCGTAACAATATTTAATGATGAGTTGGAAGATTATAATGATGAGGAAGAGTTAGCTAAAGAGATCTATGACTGGGAAAATTCAAGTTGATGATCTATGGTATAGATCTAAGCAGAAAAAAGAGAAGGTACAAGTTCCAAGAAAGTTCAAGTTCTGAGGTGATAATAAAATATTTTATCAAGATCCAAATTCATGGAATTAGTTTGTGATGATGAATGACTAAGATTAATCAAAGGAAAACGTAATAAAGGATATTAAGAGGCAAAACAAAGTCTATATAAAGGATGAATTTGTATTAAAATTTTTTTGGCAAGTTGAAGGGTTGATGAGTCACCGAATGTTGTAGTGAAGAAGGAAAAGGTTGAATTCCAATTCAGAAAGATGAGATTGATGAAGTTTTGAATCTAGTGGAAAGTGGAGGATTGAAGTGAAGACAAAGAGCACACAAGGGATCTGATTATGCAAGAGATAGTTGCAAATTTATAGGTCAATTTATATGTTGTTACTTATTAACATTTGTATCTGAAAAATCTCTTAACTGAGTGGACCTAATAGTCTTATTATAAATCCTTGCAAGAGGCAACATTCTAAAAGAGTGTTTAAAGACCTTTAACTAGGCCACTCCTAACAGGGTGAAGATCCTAACAGATTTGAGGAAAGTCCCCTAATAGGGTCACATTGAACAATGTGTATTGTAATCTTTAATCAAATTGTCTTTTAACCAAGCATACTTAAGAAGAGTATTTCTTTGGTGGGTGACAATTCCCATAGTAGTTTTTCCCAAATTGGGTTTCCATGTTAAATGATATTGTTATATATGTTGAATGTTTACTGTGAATGTTATTGTTGATTTATAAAGTTAATTTACTATTATTGGTTATTATTGAAGCATGTCTAACCAAGTTGACACCAAGTTGAATCAGAGAAAGTTTCTAAGGTATAGAGAATCAAGGATTACTGATTCACCCCCCTCTCCATAATCCAAGAATTGGTATTAGAGCTAAGTACTGTAAAGGGATAAGTTTAAAAGACTTGAGTAAAAGATTCAAAGATGTATAGGAGAGAAGTGCCTAAGCTGAACAAGGAAAGTTTCTCTACATGAAAAATAAGGATGAGGTTATACCTATCTAGAATTGGAGAATCTGCACTCAACCATTTGGATAATGACTACAATCCCCCACCTCCTACACCTATGACACTTGATCAAATAAGAGAAAAGAAGGAGCACAACTTAGTAATGATTGAAATTGCTTCTTTCCTAACCGATGTTGAGTTCAATGACATTAAAGACTATATTACTACAAAAGAGATGTGGGATAAGCTTGCACTTGTTTATGAAGGTGATTTGAATGTACAAAAGCCAAGGTTGACAATCTTAGAGGAAAATTTGATGAGATGAGAATGAAAGATGAAAAGAACATTGCACAATATAGTTTTAGAATCAAGGAAGATTTTAGTTCTATCAAAGGTGCTAGTGGAACACTAACTGGAGAAGAAGTGGTAAGCAAAATTCTCAGAATGCTTTCACCTAAATATGCTATTCAAGTATCTTATATTGAAGAACTGCGATCCATGTTGAATAACATTGTTACACTTGATGCTTTGATTAGTAAGATGACTACATTTGAACATAGTAATTATGATAATAGTATACCGAATATTGAAACAACTTTTAAATAATCTTTAAGCATTGGTAGTTCAAGAAGAGAAAGATAGAATCACAAAAGTTCACGTGGAAGTGACTATGACAGTATCCTAACCGAAGAGAAAGAACATGAAGAGTTGGAAGCACTACTACAAAAGAGGCTACCGAGAGGAAAAGGAAAGTATAAAGGTAAACTGCTTCTAAAATGTTTTAATTGCAACAAGATTGGTCATATTGTATCTAGGTGTCCTAACAATGACAAGAATGATAAAAGTGACAAGAAGGAGAACCGATACTGAAGGTTTAGATATTTCAAGGACAAAGGAAAGAAATCATTCTACCTAGTTGAGGAAGGAATAACTCATGATAAATTTGATGACACAGAAGAAAGTGTGGAAGTTGTCTATGTTTCTATGAAGGATGATTCAAAAGAAGAGAGGTATAAAGATGAAAAAGCCTTATTTCTCATATTAGAAAAACTAACCTATGGATAATTGATAGTGGTTGTTCACATCATATGACTAGTGATATTGATAAGTTTGAGAACCTCGAAGAGTATGATGGAGGATTTGTTAGATTTGGAAATGATGCTCCATGTTCTATAAGAGGAAAAGGATCCATTATGCCAAGTGAAAAGATCAAATGTGATAATGCCTATTGGGTTCAAGGACTAAATTACAAATTTTTTAGTGTTGCACAATTGAACAACATTGGTCACTGACTGGAATTTCAGAATGGAGAAGTGAAGATCTATGGTGTTGATGGAGATTTGATTGGAACCGGTGAAAAATTCAAAGGTAACCTATCCTACCTTGATATTTCAACAAAAAGTTACTTGTTTGTTAAAGTTGAGGATTTATGGCTATGGCATAAAAGACTTTTTCATGTAAATTTTGATAACATGATTAAGGTGAGAAAAAAGAATAGAGGCAGAGGTCAACCAAAATTGAGCAAACCTGATAAAGTGATGTGTAAGGAATGTCAGATAGGTAAGATGACAAAATCAAGTTTCTCAAGCAAGTCTTACTCATCTAATGGTATATTGGAATTATTTCATACTTATCTTTGTTGTCCTATGAGAATACAAAGCTATTATGGTGATCAGTATTTCATTTTGTTTGTTGATGACTACTCAAGAATGATGTCGGTAATATTTTTAAAAGAGAAGTTTGATGCATTTCAAATGTTTAAATGATATAAGGCAAGAGTTGAGAAGGAAATAGATAAGTAGCTGAAATGTTTAAGATCAGATAGAGGAGTTTAATTTATCTCTGATGAATTTGACCATCTTCTGCAATGAGAGTGGAATCAAAAGACAAGTATCTGCACTGAGGACTTCACAACAAAATTGAATAGTTGAAAGAAGGAACAAATCAATAGTTTATTGTGCTAGAACATTTTTTTATTAACAAGGGGTTGCACAAACATTATGGGGAGAAGTCATTAGTGTTGTTGTCTATACACTCAATTGAGTAAAATTGAAGAAAGGTACAATAAAATCCCTTATGAACTCTGGTATGGGCATACACCGAATGTTAGCTACTTTAAAATCTTTGGAAGTAGGTGTTACATATTGAAAGATTCTAGCAATGAAAATTTGATTCTAAAAGAGATGAAGGTATATTCCTAGTATAATCCACAAAGAGTAAAGCTTATAAATGTCTGAATAAGGCTACTAACAAAATTGTGGAAAGTGCAAATGTGAGGACTGATGAATTTGAAGAAAGAAATGAAGAAGATAACAAAAGAAAACCTGAATATTATCAAAGATTTGTATATTTACATGAAGGAATTTTGGGTACTATAACCAAACAACAAGAAGAAATCAAGGAGCTAGTTGAGCCTCCACTAAGAGATGAAAATGCTGAAGAATAGTCTACCGAGTCTATTTTAGCAAAATATGTGAGAAGACATCACTCATTGAGAAAAATCATTAGAGACAAGAATGCAGGAGTCATGGCAAGAGGTAAGTTGAAAGTTAATACATGTTTGATTTCTGAATTTGAGCCAAGACTAAAAAGGATGCACTTGAAAATGAAGATTGGGTTAATGCAATGAAAGAAGAGATTGATCATATTGAAAAGAACAACACTTTGTCACTAGTATCGAGACCCAAGGACAAGAATTTTATTGGTACAAATTGGATTGTAAGGAATAAACTAAATGAGAATGGAAATGTGATAAGAAATAAAGCAAGATTGGTCTGCAAAGGGTATGCATAAGAAGAAGGTATTGACTATGGTAATACATTTTCCCCTGTTGCTAGATTAGAAGGTGTAAGAATTTTACTTGCATATGTTTCCTCTAAAGGATTAAAAGTTTATCAAATGGATGTTAAGTCTACATTTTTTAATGGAATTCTTGAAGAAGAAGTTTACATTGAACAACTTGAAGGATTTGTTGAGAATTCTAACAAGGATATGTTATGAAAAAATATACAAGGCACTCTATGGTTTGAAGCAAGTACCCCGAGCATGGTATGAAAGATTACATTCATATTTAATCAAGATTGGATTTCAAAGGACAAGTGAAAATGACAATCTATATCTGAAATGTGATATCACTGATAAGATTTTTATTGTTGAGATATTTTTGATGATATCATATTTGGAGGAAATGAATCAATGAGTAAATCATTTGCTAAAGAGATGAGAAAGGAATTTGAGATTTCCATGACATGAAAGATAAAAATTTTTATTGGACTACAAATTCAACAAGTGAGAGATGGGATCTACTTGACATAGTCAAAGTATATCAAGGAGATCCTAAAGACATTCAGTATGGAAGAGTCAAAACTGGTTGGTACACCGATGGATACTAGTTATAAATTGTCAAAGGAAGATAAAACAAAAGAAGTAAATGAAACACTCTACCGATCATGATTGGTAAGCTATAATATGTTTGTAGATAATAGGCCTAATATTGCTCATGTTGTTGTAT
>BSBK01012614.1:0-60104 GCA_027943335.1 Chamaecyparis obtusa
TATGAAATACTGTAGGAATACAATATATATATATATATATTTTATTATATATATAATATGTATATATAATTAGATATATATAATATATATATATATATATAATAGATTTACTGACGAGTGTGAGAGCTGTGTGTGTATATATATATATAAATTCTAATTCTATCCTCTAATTTTTTACAAATTAACTTTGAATTTAATTCTATTTAATAACTCTATAAGTTAGACTTATAGTTCTTATTAATAAAATACCCTTATATAGATAATTACATTTTATAAATTTTTAATATAATTAAATCACATAATTAACCTTAATTAAATATATGTCTATTTTAACACAAAAATCACCTCAAACCACTGACATGCAATCAAATAGAAATTGACTAAATCAAAATACAAAATCAAACTCAAAGGACATGGTTCAAAAATGATATCACCTTGAGGAATTTAGAGGGTGGTAAATAAGATAGTATTGTCCACTATTTCAGAACAACTTAGGTTGGGATTGGACATGTATGTTATCCCCCCTCTCTTACCATTGAGATATTGTGACATGGCACCCTCATCCTGGTAATTTAAGGAAGTTGATATCTGGTACTTGAAATTCTGCATAAAATAAGAGCATGTACATACACATATAAATTATAATAGACAATGGCAGGGATCGATCGATCGTGTGGATCTCACCAGAAAGTAACTATGACTCTGTCCCTCAACCATATCAAGCACATCAAATAGAAATATAAAACATACACACCAACCATACACATACAAGTATGGGGTTAATAAAACCATAAAAATAAATATACATAACATCAAATCTATTTGAGGATTTGATACACACATGAAAAGTGGGCCTAAAAGAGTCTGGCCAATTAAACAGAAGAATAAACTATAGGAGGGGTATATTACAATTATTGACATTTAGGAATCTGCTAGAGATGTGTTGATTTTATTTTGACACATCGTCCTAGTCTATTTGGTTGTTTTTCCACCACTCTAGTCCTTTCCTCCTTTTGTGGTTGGACTTGGTTACACTCTATGCCTATATGTACTTAAATTTTCTAATTAATCAATGGTCAACTTTGGTGTAATTTTATTTGTGCTTCACTTTGATCTCTTATAGATCTAGGTAGTTTCTACATGGTATCAGAGAGTAGATCATTGATTGAAGTCACTCAAGCCAAGTAGACCCCTCGTCCCCAAAAGTATATCTTATTGATCTGGTACGTAGTGGGTGAGAATTCCACATGGTACGTGGTTGTATCTGGCTCTATCATGTAGGGGGGGTGTTAGAATATTGACTATATCCATGATGAGATCCCTCTCGACCACTAGTAAATGCATTTGGTGTGACAAAAAAATCTACACTTTTCACATAACTTCAGTAGATAAAAGGGGAATAATTGGTTTCTTCTCATTTCTTCAAGAAAAAATACTGAATCCTTTCTTGAATGCATAACTAGTTGTGGATTTCCGATCATCTAGATCACTTGCATAATTAGAATTAGAATAACCTATCAAGTCAACATTAAAATGTTTATTATATTCAATGCTAAAATATATCATAACTTTTAGGTATTGAATGACTCTCTTTTCTACTTCCCAATGGGCCTCAAGAGGATTATCCATGAATTGGCTAAGTACATTGACAAAATATGAAATATCAAGTCTTGTATTCATTAAATAGTTTAAACCTCCCACCATTTACATATACAATGTCTTATTAACTTATGAAGTCTTACTATCACAAGATAACTTAAAATTTTCTTTTAATATAGAGTACATTCTAGTTTAGAATCATGCATATTAAACCTTTGGATCAATTTCTTTCCATACTTACTTTGAGTGATCAAAGTCTTACCATCTTGTCTCCACACTTCAATTCCTAAATAATAATGTATTTTGTCAAGATCCTTCATTGCAAATTCCTATGATAAATATTATTTGATTTCATCAATTAAATCTATAGCACTTTGTGTTATGATCAATTCATCCACATACATAGAAATTAAAAACAACATTCACATGTTCATCATTCTTTATGCATGCATTTGGATTATTTTTACTCTTGATATACCCTTGTTGAAAGAAGAATTTATGAATTTTCTCATAGCATGATGTTGATGCTTGTTTGAGACCATATAATGCATTTTTTAACTTTCATACCAAATGTTCATTTCCCTTATTTGCAAAGCCTTCAAGTTGAACAAGATAAATTTCTTATTTTAAATCATCATTTAAAAATACTGACTTAACACCCATTTGATAAAGATCCCAATAAAATTTAATATCAAGCAAAATCATAAGTCTAATGGTGTTCATTTTAGCTACTGGTGCAAAAGTATCTTTATAATCAAGTCCTTTTTGTCTAGTACCCTTTTTCAACTAATCTAGCTTTCAATTTATCAATAGTGTCATCAACATTAAACTTTGTTTTGAACAATAATTTAGAGCCTATAGGAATTTCACTTATAGGTAGTTGAGTTAATTCCCAAGTGTCATTATTCATAATTGAATCATATTCTTCTTGGATTGCATTCATCCATTCTTTATGATTCTAAAGTTCTTCAAAATTTTGAGGTTCATCTACACTCATCACTTAAGCCATTGGACCATAATCATTATACCTAATTCATACCTTGATTTTCCTTGTTCATATTCTTATTACTTCATTCTTAGATAGATTAGCTTCACCTCAATGTATTTCATGCTCACTTTGATCATTAGTTTTCTAATCTACAATATCTAAACTTTCATTGTCTACTTAAAGTAGTTTCCATGAAATGGTATTGTCCACCTTTTCTTCATCTTGAACATTATCTACAAATTCATGAAGATAATATTTATGCTAGCAAATACCTTATGATTAGTATTATTATACATCTTGTAGGCCTTATGATTAATATAAAAACTAACAATAATATATTTGCGTGACTTTGCATTAAGTTTTCTCTATTCTCTTTTGGAATATGACAAAAATGTCTTACTTTCAAAGATTCTCAAATGAGTAACAATAGGCTTAGTGCCAATGAGAGATTCATTGGGATGTTTTTTTTAAGATACTTGGTAGGTTTTCCATTCATTAAATAGAAAACTATGCTAATTGGTTCAGCCCACAAATTGTTAGGGAGGTTCTTTTCTTTTAGCATACTCCTAGCACACCCACCAATTGTTGTGTTTTTTCTTTCAGCTTCACCACTTTGTTCAGGAATATGGGAAACTAGATATTTCTTAATAATTTCATTATCTTTGTAATATTTCATAAAAATTTTAGAAGTATGTTCCCCCATTGATTTGATCTAAGAATCATAACTTTGTGAGCTATTTGTTTTTCAACCACGGTTTCAAACTATTTGAAATATTCAAACACTTCACTCTTATTTTTTAAGAAATACACCCAAGTATATCTAGTGCAATCATCCACAAATATGAGAAAGTAGGATACTCCTCCAAGTGATTGAGTTTGCATAGTACCACACATATCTGAATGTACTAATTCAAGAATGTTCATTTTCTTTTGATTAGTTCTGATTGCAAATTCATTTCTATGTTGTTTACCCAATTAACAACCATCATAAGTATTTTGTTCATTCTTAAATATTGGAAGACCTTGCACCATCTCTTTCCTTTGTAGTGAAATAAGATCCTTAAGATTTAAATGGCCATACTTCTTATGCTATAGCTCTTTAGTAGATACACGTGTAGAAGCCATTGCTTAATGACTTTCTATTTGATGTCAAGTTTATACAAACCTCTTGTCCTCATTCATTCAAAAATAACGTTATTGTGTTTTTCATATCTTTAACTTGACAACTTGTCTTCAAGAACTCAACTTTTAGACCTTGATCAGTAATAGATGAAACTAATATCAAATTTTCTTAATTATAAGCTCATATATGACATTAAAAAGTTTTTTAGTTGCACACTAATATCACCATGTCCTTTTAT
Source organism: Chamaecyparis obtusa (assembly GCA_027943335.1). NCBI lineage: Eukaryota > Viridiplantae > Streptophyta > Pinopsida > Cupressales > Cupressaceae > Chamaecyparis > Chamaecyparis obtusa. Next base: position 3,949 of record BSBK01012614.1, read on the forward strand.
ATCATGAGACCTATAATCTCCTAAATAAATCTTACCACCTTCATTTTTTCATGAAAATTTATAAACCAATTTCTATGACATGATATGAATTTATGCCACTGAATCTATAAATCAATTATTAAAATCACTTGTTTGAGCTGAAAGAGCAACATAAAAAAATGGTCAATTTTAAATTATGAAGGTTTTCATTTAACTCATCATCTCTATTCCCATTATTACCTTCATGTTTATTATTTTCGGACTCATTATACTTCTTTCTCTAGGATTCATAAGCATAATGTCTTAAATAATTATTATTTTTATTTTTCTTTACATTTTATTTGGATGTTGCCCCACCATGATACCTTTTGTCCTCTTTGTTCCTTTGGTTGTCAAATTTACCCCTTCCTCTTTTCTTTGACCACTGTTTTCCTTTAGATGGCTTCTTGTCTTTCACTATCAAAGCTGACTCTACATTTTGAAATTTTCTATCCATATGCTTCTTCCTCTCTTCTTCTTTTACAAGGATGCCTGCCAAGTTCTCAAGAGAAGGTGTATTTTCCCTTGCAGCCATACTAGTAATGAAAACATGATAGTCACAAATCATTCCATTCAAAGTAATATCACTAGATCATTACAGTAGAAACTTGTTTACCAACATCACTAATTTATCCTTTAATTCCTTAACTCTTGATAAATAATAACTTATATTTTCATTTACTTCCATTTTGATTAAAAGTAAATTTCCCTCTTAAAAATGAATTTTTTTTGTGTTTGCTATCTCATACAAACCTTTCAAAGTTGACGATGTACAACTAGAAGTGGTAATGTCTCTTATATTAATAATGACCGAATCTTTCACTGACATGCGCCAAAGAATCTTAGCTTTTGATTCTCTTTTCTCCCAAATTTGAACAGAAGCTGCTGGTGCTGTATGTTTGGTCTCTTTATATTTACAATGGTCCACAAATTGTGCCCCTCCATTAAAGTCTACATCTTGAACTTCCAATTAACATAATTGATACCATCTAACTTATTTAATTTAATTAGATAATAATCTATGTGATTGGCCATCGCAAAATAAGATAAAAGTGAAAAAGAATTTTTTACCAATTTCATACACTTGAGAGTACTGTCACAAACAACACTCTTCAATCTCACAATAAAATTTATCCCTACCTTTTTCCTGCCCTCAATTTCCATCAATGTGACCAACACTCTATATGCAAAAGCAAGACACTGCAAATAATTTGAAACAACACTATATAAACTTCACTCTATATGCAACAGCAGCACCCTGCAAATATTTTGAAACAACACTATATAAACTTCAGATTTGGCTCTGATACCATATCAGAAAAATAGAGCACCGGAGAAAAACTTGACCCAAAAAAATAGAGGAACTCAAAATGCTTGATTTTATTGAACAAGAAATACATATTTATACAGAAGATTGAACAGCCGATATACCTTAACATCTGCTAAAGAGATTGACAGACAATTATTACATATTTGACAACACACATGAAAATGGACATATAGATGACTCGTGACAGCTAATTACATCTGAGAGATAGGTCTAGAATTATATATGGTTTCAAACCAAAACACTTAAACACCAAACTATAGATGGAGGACAGTAACTTAAACATTATTTGCCACGTGCAGCTTAGGTTACAACTTATGCTAAAATATCTGTAAGACTGTAATCAAGGGACATAAACATGCTTCTTTAATACAGCTGTTGAATTATTGTCGCTATAATTCATAACAATGCACTCAGCTCTGTAATCAGAATTGTCCGGATATAGCACCATAAATATTCTGTGATCTGCAGGATCGTGATTCCATACATCCGAGTTGACAATCTCTATGTCGTCCAGAGATCTCAGTTTGCAGTTCCACATTATTGTCATTTCCTCGTTCGGTTTTTCTAGGGAAGCATATTTCTTCATAGTATCGGTATATCTCCATGTATTGCTGAATATCGAAAAGAAATCGTACAAATATGTCCTCTTTCCGAAGATATTCAGTTTAACAAATCTGGTAATGCGGTTGAAACGACAGTCATATAGCTTATACAGGGTACCCCTGAAGAAATCTAACAGGACGATCACAAGACTAAGTAAAGTGGAAGACTTATTATAACTTATGGCCTGAAGCAAAATGGGAATTGTGCTCAAAATACCCCAAACCTTGCTGCTATACTCAAACTAGTCTAAGCATGTTGGGACTACATATTTGGGGCCTTTGCTTAAGTAGAAACGCTTTGACATTACCTTTTCATAAGCCTCTGTTTGTGATAACTGCTTGCCGACTGCTAAAAGTCCCTCAACGAAGATTACGTCTTCGCCATACAGGTCATTGCATGCTGACAACTGACAAATGCTATTCTCATGCGTGATGTAATAATATCCATTGTGCTTCACCATGTAACTACCTGGAGGGTTTGCATAAGACAGTGTCTCCATATTTACGATTTGATATTGTCCGGTCATGTAATCCTTGTAATCAATATCCTTCGTTCCACCCACAACAACCACTTTTTTTCTTCTTAAACTGTTGCCTCACGTAGAATTGGCAAGAATGACAAGACGAGAAGGCCCAGAGGATTGCCGCGTACAAATTGCCAGAAAGCATAAACCCACTGAACCCATTGCTATTCACAGGCGTTGACCCATAGTTATGACGTAGCAAAAATTATCCTTATAATGTCTTTTATCCATATACAAATATAATGTGATCTAATAATGTTGGTGAGGTATTATACATAATATGAAATGTATGTCGATCATATTTATTGATTTATTAAATAATAGATAAAAATTAAATTGTTTTTTCTATTTTCAATTAATCAATAAACATTGTTAATAGTGTCATTTTGTATGTTGTATAGATGTTGTCTATTGACATGCGTTGACCCATAATTATAGTATAGCAAAAATCATCCCAAACTCTTTTCTCCATATGTGAATATATTGTGATCTAATAATTGTTGGTGAGGTATAATACAGAATATGAAATGTATATTGATTAATTAAATATTAGTTTTCTTGTTATAACACACTCCCTCATGATGTGCTACTTATTATACATTTTCTTTAGATAACCCTTATTTCTCTAGTCGCACATGGTGATGAAGGAATTAACCTATTATGACATTCTTTTATTTGTATCTAATATATTCTATATGTTATTACATGTTATGTTGTACATGTGCCACTGTTTGTAAATGTGCCTTTGTGTTGTCTAAGTGGGGGTGATGTAAAATAGTAACTACCTATTCTTTTTGTTCCCTGTGATGCCAATCCAAAAGACTCTTCTTTGTAACTCTTACATGACATTCTTCCATTATCTGTGTAGTTCTACTACCTTTGGAGAATAATAACTTTTCATTTTGATATAATCATACCGACCTTTGAGTTATTAGATCCATTTCATTCTTTCTTTTGTCATGTGTTTCATTTCCCTTGGTTTTCCTTTCTTGGGGACATCTCATAGTGGAAATATCTCTTGTGGTTGCATGTATGTTACTTTAAAGCCATCGAAGAATTTACAATCACTTTAACTTGGGAGAATACACTCCAATCCTTATTTCACATCCTGTACAAACCCAATGATTTATGCCATGTTTCTAATGTGGATGTCCAGGGAGACAATTATTTCCTTATGCTCATATTTTCATTATCATGCTCATGTGCATTATTTAGTGGATCCCTTAATGGAGATAATTCTTTTCTTAAGGGCTGATCCTCCTTTTGTATATCCCCTTGGAGACAATGATTTCCTTAGGATTGATCACCTTTTCAAGATACCTTAATGGAGACAATGCTTTCTTTAAGGATTGATCCCTTTGTTTTGATGGTTTTACTAGTATAACACAACTTGGTATACTATCAATGGCATCTTTTGCATCAATTATTTCCCTTGGTATGATCCATAATAAAGCAATACCTTACTAGGCATCTCTCTCTCTCTCTCTCTCTCTCTCTCTCTCTCTCTCTCTCTCTCTCTCTCTCTCTCTCTCTCCCTCTCTCTCTCTCTCTCATGATTACTCTTTTGTAATGACCCTCACCAATAGGATCACTAAAACTTCCAAATCTGACTGTGACAATTTGTCAAACAGTTGGCATACACTGAACGATGTCCTCTTGCAATGATGTGTTTCAAGTGTTTATTGTTTTGGGCATCAACTTTGCAATTGAGATAATAATACCAATGCGGAAAGTAATACAATTGAGCAACAATGAAACTCAAATAATGCAAAGTCTCAATATAACATAAACTTCTCTAATTCTGATTTCAATTCCCAGAATATATGTCTGTCACAACTATCACATAAAAGCACTGTTTATGGAATGTTTACAACACACGAAACATATAAACTTTATTACATAAACCAGTCCTATAGATGCACTATACTTCTGTGCCAATAGATTTTGTTAACTTCCAGCTTTGCTATTTCCAACATACATGAACTATGATGTCTAATACATATGCATATGGTTACTAACATAGTTTGTATATACCCTCATATTCAAACCATATCAATGCATACAAATCTGATTTACCAAACTGATTATGATGCACTGGACTGTATTACAATATCAGACTGAGGGAACTGTCACAATGTGCACTTCTAATGCAGCAAACCCTTGACAATGCTATGTTTTGACATGAACAATGACCAGTTCAGATTGGATAATATATGACTGGTATATCAACAGCAAATTAATGACTGTTTATAATATCTGATTTTTAATGGACTGTCACAGCTATGCAATTCCAGATTTCAGTACAATGAATTATGATAATGACAAGCTCTCACAGTGCACTTCCATTAACTATGACAATCCACTAATAACAGTGACTGTTTCAAGTATATACCGGACTGAATTTAATGACTGTTACAACAGTGATTTCAATGCAGACTTTTAACAATATTTTACCATCAACTATCAAAGTCAAACAGTGTAAAAGAACCTGGATAATGCTGCATAAATTGCTGGAAAATGCTGATGACAGCTGATGAAGATGACACCCCAAATCTGCCCAAACAGCCCTCCAAACTGTGACCAATCTGCAGCCCTGTGCTGTGGATTGCCAGTCCAGATGCCAAAGCTTAAAACTGTAATTTTTATTTAATTTTTTTGTGCATTTTTTAAAAGTGACGAAAATGCCCTAAATGGAGGTGCCTAGGGTTAGGTAAAAACCCCTCAAATGCATAAAATTAGTCTCCAGCTCGTGTGTGAGATATGAGAAAAAGTATGAGTCCAAACCCTGATATGACCAGTCTGAATATGTGCCCCTGTATAAAATAATTGCAGGGATTTTAAGGCCCCAAAAAAGCATGAACTTGGGCGCCTAGGGTTAGGTAGTAACCCTACCAAAGCACAAAATGATTCTCCAAGGGGTTGAGAAGATATGAACAATTTATTGGTTCAAACCTTGATTATGGCAATTCTGAAAATGATCAAATTTGTCTTCAATCCTTTGCCAAATTGATTCACCAATGCCAATGATGAATTCCAAACCTTATTCCAACAATTGCAAACCCTACAATTGATTCTCAATGAAGTCCAAATGAGATGGCTGAATACCAACTCCACAATTGCAATAATTCAAGTGATATTTCACACCCTCAAAATTGCCAATCTAGGGGAGTGATTCGTTCCCAAAGATCGAATAATAATTTGCAGATCCAAAAGACCACAAATGTCTTCACAATGAAGAAGTAGAAGAGATATCAAATCAAGCATGTGCAAATGAGAGGCCCAGCCCTCTATTTATTCACTTTTTCTAAGAAGTTGCTAGAACTTCTAGAAACATCCTTTATAAAATCTCATTATAATGCACTTTTTATAATAAAGTAATTTTATAAAATAAAAAGTGCAACTCAACTTAAAATTATAACATGTAGGCCCCGATAATACATAATAATAAAATATAACCTCATAACACTTCTTCAAGAGCAAAATATGACCATCTGATCCGCAGAAATGACTCTCTCTCCAACCCATTTGCCTATGAGAGTCGAGGATAGGCAAATTCGGCATGCTAAACGAGGTCAGCCAAAATGGGGACATGACAGTCCGCCCTTCTTGAAATTGCTTGTCCCCAAGCAATGGTTAAACAATGAACCCAACAATCCTCTTGGATCCCAAATGAAGTCATGAACTGTACTACAGTCAACCAACGCAAGCTCCTGCAATATCCTCTGCGATATAACCAAGAGGAATCCATGAATGTATCGTGAACCACTGCTCAACTGAACTCTAACCCCATAACTACCATAGTCAGGAACCCACGAGACACCAACTCCGAAAATATCAGAACTCAAGTGGAGAGGACAATTGAAACTCCCAACATAGCAAATATCCTCAACACATCCCACTGACAATCCAGCTCTATAATGATGAATACTCCGAAAGGGAACTGCACCGAGTGCGGAGAATCCACACACTATACACCAACTGTAGTCAACATATCTCTGCAGATTACCAACCATGCTGGTATCACCATAACTCCCATGCTCTGCTGATGGCTGATAGGCATCATACAATAGATAGCAGTCACTCAAAACAAATCTGTCTGCCATCTCCTCCATACATGACTCATAAGCAAGCTGATAAACATACTCTGAGATATAATACCAATAAAAAGAACCAACCAGCTCATCCTGCAAACGTGATACAACCGACTGTGACTGATCATTAGCTAAGTCAGAAGATGACATAGCCAAGGGAGGGAAATCAAGAACAACAGCTGAACCATCAACAACATCAATATCATGAACCATCCGGCTGTCGCTCACAAAACCCAACATCACGTCATATGCCTCACAGCTCTCTACCCGTGGAGTCAAACCATACCATAACTGATGACAAACACTAGAGCCCAAAGTACATCTCTGTATCATCATCTCATCGACATATGGATCAAAAATAAACTGATGAGCATACCTCTCAGTGTAATGTCGATAAAATGCGCCAACATCAGTCAGTGGCTCAGACTGCAATCCCGGTGAAACTAACTGCAACTGATCACTAACCAGGCCCGAACTCGCCACTACCTCCGAAGACACCTCCAAAGGAGTAGTACCACTGATAGGAACCATGCCAACTGCCGGCTCATCAACATCAAACATGATCTCTGGTACAACATCACAAGTCTCCACATCATCAGTAGTAGAGATCACCACCATGTCGAGAGGACTACAACGCTCAACAGCAACACCCAACTCTACCGAGCCTAACTCAAGTGGAAGGGAACAAGATATACCACTACTAGTATCTAGGATGGATGCATCCCCATCTCCACTGTCTCTGGCAATCTCAACCGTGGACATCCCCGAATCCCCAGACACCATAGTCTGTGACTGTACAAAATCTTGTAAAGTCTATAGTCACTCCAACTCCATGGCTACCTCAGCCAACTGAAACTGTGACTCCTCAAAAGCCAGCTGTGTACTCTCAAGAATCTCAGAAGTCACCTCGAGCTGCTGAGTAAGCTCACTCACCTCATCTTCCTTGGCCAATAATGCATCATATGCTGTACTGCCCCACTCTATAAGATGATCTCTGTCGGCTACCAACTGCATATAGTCCTGTCTTAGAACCCGGATAGCCCCCCATAAAGAGTGAATCTCTGTCAAGGAAAGATAACTGCCTCCCTGCTCATCACTAGTAGGAGAACCCCATCCATAAACTGCTAACAACTGACGAGCAGCATCGAAATGCTCGCAAGCGATAGCAATGTCTCGCTCACTAACTCTCAGCTGACTAGACACATGATGGCGCTGGCCTGACCGTCTCCTACAATCCTCCTTTGACGCACTGTCCAAAGGAGTGTCCTCAAAATCACTGATCTCCAGAGTACTACCATCCATATCCTGTGAATCAACTCCAAAGCTTATATCAACATACGGAGTATCAAAAATTGTAGCATCGCTATCCAACTCCGTCATAACAAATGAATCTGCCGAGGAAGCTAAGTCCTCAAAACTGTCCACAGCATACTCCTAGATGTCATCGATACCCAAACGATCTTGGGACTCATCTGTAAACTCCCTCATATCTGTGATATCATCAACCCATTCCAACAAGAATGGTCGACTGGATACATGAACAATGCCCAACACGGGTGTATAAAAACTAATTCCAGCATCTGGTAAGCTGCTGGTATGAATGAGAACAACACCGTGTAATCTACTAATCAAATCCATGATAGTGCAGCAGATACTACTACCAAAGAATGATAGACATCTCCGGTCAAAACAATCCCAAGTACTAGGGTAAAGATCCCAACATCTAATCCATGAACGGAAATCAACTGGCAACTCAAGTAAAATCCTCACCTGAGTAATGTGAACAATACCAACTGACTTCACGCACCTGTCCACTGTGCCCACTACAATCTCTAAACCTAGAGTGTAAATGCTAGACACACTCATATCATCGTCAACATGTGACCCGACTGTAAAAGGAAGTTGAGTCCCTGCCATATGTGCTGAACTCACCTCAAGACAAGGCTCGTCCACATGTCTCTCGGCTACACTACTCTGATCAATTGTATCGTAACCACTATCAGTGCCAATCACATAATCCAGTGTGCCTGTAATGTCTCCCTGTATCAAATCAGTATGTCTCTCCGAGTCCTGTAATGCCAATGGAGTACTCAACAAAGAGGCTCGAGTGTCCTCGAACTCTCGAGAAAGCCTGCCAACTTCCTCCTCCTTCCTCCTCAAGGCATCTAAATGGTCTCTGGCAAGGCTAAGAAGATGGTCACGATCTGAAAGAAGATGTAGATAACTCATCTTCATCGCTCCCATTCCTTCCCTGATCGCCTGTAAGTCAACACAAGAAGACTCTGCCTGAACTCCCTTACGTCTGTCCTGTAACTGAATCATCCGGATGTGATCCTCTATCATCTCCCGCATCCTGTCATGATGAGATAATGAAGTCACAATCCCATCCTCGCCTACCCTAAGCTGACTGGACAAAACATGTGAAGTACTATGTGCCTCAACCTCGTGTGATGTAGCATCTAACTGTGCCTGATACTCTCTATCAGCAAAGTCCTGAATACTCAATGTCTGCTCATCGCTGATAGGTATCTCATCATCATGCACAACAACCTCCTCACAATCATCATCTGAATCCACTGTGCTGTAGTTACTATTTTGAGCACCTGTGACATCATCAAAACCAACTGTACCACAATCACTGTCAGTGTCACTCATGCCATCCGGTGTGCCTGTGATATCACCCTCTGATGCAATTGGCTCAACCTATACAACATCTGTAACCACTTCTGCTTGTGAAGATGATGCAAATAAATCATTACGTGAAGATGTGCTAACATCTCCCAATACCGGATCAGCATGTCTGTCAAACTCATCATACAAATTTCTGCCTGTCATAGGGAAGTTACTTCGATCCTTAGGCCTATTAATCAGGCTCTTTAACCACGTACATGTCATAGGTGACACATTCCTCTCTTTTGTCCAAACATGCCATAAATCTTCTGCCAAAAGTTTAGAGATTTCATCCTTCTCCTCAAACAAGATTGTGAACATGATAGAGTGCATTGATGCTAATACCTCGCTGGAATGAAACTCATCCAAAATATTCCAAAATGTGTTAAACATTCTGCGAATTTCATCAATACAACCTATTGACAACATAATGTTTTCAAACCTACACCATGCAAATACTTCAAGTAATCTTGCCCTCTTTGTGAAATGAGGGTCCCTGATGTCATCCAACCTTTCGAAGCTTTTCACCATGGCATGAAGTACCTCTCTCATAATCTGATCATCATAAGAATTAAAGCCAGCTATTATCCTCATGATTTCACTAATGCAAGAGAGAGCTGCAAGTCTTACCACCTCATCATGATGTCTCAATAATCGGGGCTTCACCAAAGAACCAAATACTGGAGATAAAGCTATTTGCATAGCATAGGAATCTGACTGATCAACCTTGCCTAAATAAGTTTCCAACTCCTCCAAAATTCTTAGGAGGTCCTTTGTTCGCTGAAATGGATGATCTAGTTTCTTCAATGCAGTGTGCATTCTCTCTTTCAGTTCCTTGTCTCCTGTTAAAGCCATGTTGATAGTTGAATTCAATCTGAAATAACCCAATCAGGTTGGCAGGAAACCGCTCTGATACCACTGTAATGACCCTCACCAATAGGATCACTAAAACTTCCAAATCTGACTGTGACAATTTGTCAAACAATTGGCATACACTGAACGATGTCCTCTTGCAATGATGTGTTTCAAGTGTTTATTGTTTTGGGCATCAACTTTGCAATTGAGATAATAATACCAATGCGGAAAGTAATACAATTGAGCAACAATGAAACTCAAATAATGCAAAGTCTCAATATAACATAAACTTCTCTAATTCTGATTTCAATTCCCAGAATATATGTCTGTCACAACTATCACATAAAAGCACTATTTATGGAATGTTTACAACACACGAAACATATAAACTTTATTACATAAACCAGTCCTATAGATGCACTATACTTCTGTGCCAATAGATTTTGTTAACTTCCAGCTTTGCTATTTCCAACATACATGAACTATGATGTCTAATACATATGCATATGGTTACTAACATAGTTTGTATATACCCTCATATTCAAACCATATCAATGCATACAAATCTGATTTTATAAACTGATTATGATGCACTGGACTGTATTACAATATCAGACTGAGGGAATTGTCACAATGTGCACTTCTAATGCAGCAAACCCTTGACAATGCTATGTTTTGACATGAACAATGACCAGTTCAGATTGGATAATATATGACTGGTATATCAACAGCAAATTAATGACTGTTTATAATATCTGATTTTTAATGGACTGTCACAGCTATGCAATTCCAGATTTCAGTACAATGAATTATGATAATGACAAGCTCTCACAGTGCACTTCCATTAACTATGACAATCCACTAATAACAGTGACTGTTTCAAGTATATACCGGACTGAATTTAATGACTGTTACAACAGTGATTTCAATGCAGACTTTTAACAATATTTTACCATCAACTATCAAAGTCAAACAGTGTAAAAGAACCTGGATAATGCTGCATAAATTGCTGGAAAATGCTGATGACAGCTGATGAAGATGACACCCCAAATCTGCCCAAACAGCCCTCCAAACTGTGACCAATCTGCAGCCCTGTGCTGTGGATTGCCAGTCCAGATGCCAAAGCTTAAAACTGTAATTTTTATTTAATTTTTTTGTGCATTTTTTAAAAGTGACGAAAATGCCCTAAATGGAGGTGCCTAGGGTTAGGTAAAAACCCCTCAAATGCATAAAATTAGTCTCCAGCTCGTGTGTGAGATATGAGCAAAAGTATGAGTCCAAACCCTGATATGACCAGTCTGAATATGTGCCCCTGTATAAAATAATTGCAGGGATTTTAAGGCCCCAAAAAAGCATGAACTTGGGCGCCTAGGGTTAGGTAGTGACCCTACCAAAGCACAAAATGATTCTCCAAGGGGTTGAGAAGATATGAACAATTTATTGGTTCAAACCTTGATTATGGCAATTCTGAAAATGATCAAATTTGTCTTCAATCCTTTGCCAAATTGATTCACCAATGCCAATGATGAATTCCAAACCTTATTCCAACAATTGCAAACCCTACAATTGATTCTCAATGAAGTCCAAATGAGATGGCTGAATACCAACTCCACAATTGCAATAATTCAAGTGATATTTCACACCCTCAAAATTGCCAATCTAGGGGAGTGATTCGTTCCCAAAGATCGAATAATAATTTGCAGATCCAAAAGACCACAAATGTCTTCACAATGAAGAAGTAGAAGAGATATCAAATCAAGCATGTGCAAATGAGAGGCCCAGCCCTCTATTTATTCACTTTTTCTAAGAAGTTGCTAGAACTTCTAGAAACATCCTTTATAAAATCTCATTATAATGCACTTTTTATAATAAAGTAATTTTATAAAATAAAAAGTGCAACTCAACTTAAAATTATAACATGTAGGCCCCGATAATACATAATAATAAAATATAACCTCATAACACTTCTTCAAGAGCAAAATATGACCATCTGATCCACAGAAATGACTCTCTCTCCAACCCATTTGCCTACGAGAGTCGAGGATAGGCAAATCCGGCATGCTAAACGAGGTCAGCCAAAATGGGGACATGACATCTTTTATCTTGGTTTTAGATTTAATTAAGATATAATTCACTTGGGGAATTGATATTTCTTTGTCCCTTTGACCTTGATAAGATCGATCTTATGCATCGATCTACTTTACCATGAACATGAGTTTTTCTCATACTCCTGCTAAACTGGGGCTAAATGTACTTTCCTGAAAAGTTAGCACTCATAATTAGATGCTTTATTAGGCCCCATTTTGGTGATTTTGAGATTTGATGTCCATTATACTTAATCCTAGAAACCCAATTCCTTTGTTCCTACATCATTTCCACTATCTTGACACCTAGTTTGGGTTTGGGTCAAATCTCCTAGGTATAGAGAATTTCAAGTATTATGTTCTTGTACTTTTTGGCCCAAATTTATCTTGGAGCCCTGTGTCAAGGTGTTAGTAGGAAATTAGATCCTTTGGTCAACCTAGGTTAATATTTAATCATTACATGATTGATGAAGTATATAAACACCCTATCTCTTGTCATTTTGGTAATTATTCAATTACTATAAAAATAATTCTTCATAATGCATTCAAGCCATTAAGATAAATTTAGCAATTGGATTAAATATTTGAAGGAAAGTATCCAAGATCTAGTTTCTCCAATTCATTCAAGTCAATTTTGAGGCAATTTTCTCCATTGTAGAAAGTTTCTCTCTGATGACTGCCAAGTAGATGAATTCTCAATAAAGAAAGAAGATTCTTCCTTCCATCCACATTCATCTCTCCTTCATTGCAAGCCATTCGTAAGCATATATATATTGAATATCTAGGAGTGGGGATCACATATTCACACATGTGTAAGGATGTCCTTGATTCCTATTCTAAAATTTCCATGTCAACTCCTTTATGTCAAGCACACCTAAATATCTTCATGGATATGAGTGATTTCTACATACATATATGACAGTTTATGAAAGGTGAATCAAAATATAATTTACATTTTTACATACTTTCCTCTATGTAATTTCCTTTTATCTTCAAGGTTATTCCATAAAAAGGGGTCGAATCAAGGAAAGCCCATTTTACCCAACCTTTTCTCTTTTTTCTATGTGGTTCTAATAAGATACAAAGTTGTCAAAACTTTTCTAGGAAGCATTGAGATAGTCAAAGAGACCCCAAAAGTTAAAGTAAAAAGTACAAGGTATAAAAAGTATAACAATTTTCAAGTACCTTGCTAATTTAGCTCAAATTGAAATCATAAGCCAATGCAACAATCTAGACCTTGATTTAGCTCATTCCTAGTTTTTGGAAATTAGTTATCAGTTTGTTATTTACAGTTTTATCTCCATTTTTCTATTTTTTCATCGACATTACATCTTTACTCTTTTCCATTTTCAAATTACACATTTAGTGAAAGATCACTACCTCATTCAATTCTTAGGTCCTCACTTGAGCCTATTGGGATATCTTCCTTTCGAGTGTGCAAGTTTGAAGAGGAGTAATTGAAACCTTTCTCTTTTCTCCCCTCCTCACCATGTATGATAAATGAAAATTATAATATAAAATAAAAATATTATTGTTCATAAGTATGATATGTAATGAGTAAAATAAAAAATAACATCAAATAAGATCTCTATTTTGTCTAGAGATCTTAGTTTGCAGTTCCACATTATTGTCATTTTCTCTTTTTGTTTCACCAAGTAAGCATATTTCTTAATAGTGTTGTTGTATCTCCATCTATTGCTGAATGTCAAAAATAAATCATACAAATATGTCCTCCTTTCTAAGATATTCAGTTTAATAAATCTAGCAACGTGGTTGGAAATCCACTAATATAGCTTAAACAAGATGCCCCTAAAGAATTCTAACAGGATGATCACAACACCAAATAAGTTGATTCCCCTCCCCACTAAGGAAACGTTAGAAAAAAATTGGAAATTTTGTTTCCATCTCCATTTAAGGAATGCATCTCGTTATATTCTACTTATATGAATAACTTTCTCCTATGGCTTTTGACCTGTGCTTCAATCCATTTTTATGCACATTCTTTAAAAAATATATAATTTATAAATATATATTTAACTTTGGTGTATTCATTTGATGTTTGAAGTGAATTCAAGTAAAAAAAAGGTCACGGGGTTGAGTTTCTCTTCTCCTTGATGATTTTATTGTCAATCTAAACCCTTCTTGCAATGGGATCTTCAGATATTCTAGCACCAATCAAATCTATTTCTTCTTTTTTTCTACAAGAAGAAAATAAGAATCTTAATGTGAAATATAAATTCTATTTACAAATTTCCATCACCCAAAAGAAAAATTTAAAAAATTCACAAAAACACTAAATTTTTTATATTTAAATTATATTTTTAAAAAAATTTCATTATTAAAAAATATATGAAAATAATTGAATTCAAACATATATTAAAAATTGAAAAGCCAATTAGACATTTTTAAAGAATGAGCTTTAAATATATTAAATTAAAAAAAATCTAGTCTTTTATTTTTATTAGAAAAAGGTGTAATTAAATTGATTATTAATTGAAGAAGTTTCAACATATTATGTAAGAGACAACATAAATTTATATAATTAGAAATTCAAAAACATTCAAATTGAAAAGTAGACTAGAATCACTTAAATGTACTTCTTAAGTTATTAAGTTTGGAATGAAAGAAAAGCATCTACCCTATTGATTAAATCTACCAAGTTAATTTCAGTTATATATGGATTCTTAACAACATCTCTACAATTGAACTTCAAGATCAAGGACTAATAAAAGTAAGAATAAAACACACAATGACTATGGAAAAAACTAGTAATTTCACATATAGCAACCAATTATATAACTAATAAATACATAAATAAGAACAAAATTTTAGTATCTTACCAAGCGTAGAAGAATGCTATATTTTTTTTTGAAGGCTATGAAACCACTCAATAAAAATTGAAACATTTTACTCGAAGTACATAACATCATGGGAGAAGATAAATATCTATAAGACTGTAATCAAGGGACATAAACATGCTTCTTTAATACAACTATTGAATATTACTTTGTATATTTCATAACACTGTATTCAGCTCTATAATTAGAATTGTTTGGATATATGATGCAAGGGAGGATGTGGAGAGGGGCCAAAGGCTCACCCTAACCAGATCCACCTTGCAGAACAACACGCATAAGCAACAACACAACAGTGAGAGAGAGAATGTAGATCACTTTTCATATATTAACTTCAAATAGATTCATACATGTCAGGCTGTAAGGCCTTCCCGGTTTAGGCCAGATATTACAATGAAGTAAAGAAGTCCTCAAACATGCGAGGATCTACCAAAATATCTCTAATCTTCTATCTTCTATCTCTTATCAAAACTTCCTCCCTAAACTCTAACCAGACAACTACATTTATACAAGAGGCTACCAAATCAAGTTGAGCTTCAGATCCACAATCAACAGAAGGAACGACTAGATCTAGGTCCACATACTTCCCAATGATGGATACCAACATTAAATCTATGACCAAAATTAATTACACAAGTCGGCCTCAACAGGAACTCAAAATAAACACCTCGGTAAGAAAGGATAACCGAGCGTCAGACAAGCATTGCCGAGCCCCAGGGAAACATTGAGTGCCAGAGAGATGACCGACTAACTCAGTCAAAGAAGGAACCGAGCAACACAGACAAAAATTCAAATATGTTTTTAGTGACACAGGATTGCCAAGGACTCGAGATGCTCCTGCATCAGACACCTTGGGTTATTTGAGAATGATTCTTTGAATCATGAAACAGGTGTGATCCGAGCTGCATCCAACTCAGATTGTGAAATCCATGAACCATTTTTAACTGGTCTATTCTTCCACTTTACTAAATATTCCATATACTATTTACCTCTTGTACTTTTTCCAACTCTTTGCTCCAAAATCTGCTCAACTTCTTTTGTTTGTTTCTTAGGATAGTCCACCGGTACTTTCATTTCTTTATCAGGTTCATGATATTCGTACAAATTAGAAATGTTGAATATATGTGATATATCCATGTCATCAGGTAACTCAATCTCATATGCATTTACACTATCAAATTTCCTCAAAATCTTGCAAGGTCCAAACTTCTTCATTTCTAGCTTTCCATATGTTCCAATAGGAAATCTGCCTTTCTTCAAATGAACCATCACTTCATCACCAACATCAAAAGTCTTATGTCTCCTTGATCTATCAACCCTATCTTTTTATTTCTGATTACTCTTTTCCATCTTACACTTCACATCTTCATGCAATATCTTCATGTACTCAGCAAAATGTTCTTCTTCAACATTTTTCTTACTCTCATCAACAATGCCTCTCAAATCAGATATACCTCTCACTTGTATGTCATTTACAATCTCAAAAGTTATTTTTCCAATACTCATATTCACTAAATTATTGTATGCAAACTCTGCTTGTGCCAACACAGAATCCCAATTACTTGGTATGTCTCCAACTAAACATCTTAGAAGATTTCCCAAACTTTTGTTTACAACTTTTGTCTGTCCATCGGTTTGTGGGTGAAATGTAGAACTATATTTCAACTCAGTGCCAAACTTTCTCTAAAGGGTCTTCCAAAAGTATCCAACAAATTTACTGTCTTGGTCAAAGATAATACTCCTCGGTAATCCATGCAATCTAACAATTTCCTTAAAGAAAAGATTTGCTACATGAACTTCATCTGATGTCTTTCTACAAGGTATAAAATGTGTCATCTTAGAAAATCTATCCACAACAACAAATATAGAATCATTACCTCTAACTATCTTCGATAAGCCAAGAACAAAATCCATACTGATATCAATCCAAAGTTTCTTAGGAATAGAAATCGGTGTATACAATCCATTATTCTGACTCACTCCTTTTGTAACTTGACAAACTCCATAACTTTTCACAAATTTCTTAATATCTTTATACAACTGTGGCCAAAAGTATTTCTCCTTAAGAAAATTCAATGTTTTATCAATACCAAAATGTCCAACAAAACCACTACTATGTTTCTCCTTTATCAAATTAGTTCTCATTGGTCCTCTCGGTATACATAGCTGAATATCTTTAAACAACATACCTTCTTGAATGAAATATTCTTCCAATTTAGTACTTGGTTGATCTTGAATAGGTGCTCTACAGTTTCTCCATGGCTCAAAAAAATCAGGATCAAATTCATAAGAACTTTTCATCTCATCAAAACTACCTCACAACTTTCCATTGAATGCATTTGGCACTTTTTGCATCATCAAAAAATTTCTGCCCTACAAAAATTACTTCAAGTCTTTAAAATATGAGATAGGTTATTGTAGAGGGGCTCACACAATGTTATAGGTTTAAATGGATCCACCATAGGTGCCATAGACTGCAAGAAATAGTATGTGAAAGTTTGACAGTCTTGTGCAATTTGGCACTTAAGGGACATTATCGATGGTCATAGTGCCATTAGTTCTGATGCATCAGGAGGCAAAAATGGACCATGCCTAGCATAAACCTACACAACCAAATGTGTTTGCATTTATGGTTCAACCCCATGATGAAAAAAGTGATATTTGGGCTACCTTACAACTTTCCAATGAATGCAATTCACACGTTTTGCATTATCAAAAAAATCAATGCTCTATGAAAACCACATCAAGACTTTATAATATGAGAGAGATTATCATAGAGGGGCCTCACATGATCCTATAGGTTTAGATGGATGCACCACAAGTGCCACAAATAATGAGAAATGGTTTGTCAAAGTTTGATAATTTTTTGCAGTTATAGAACTTAAGGGAAATTGTCGGTAGGGTATTGTGTCGAGAATTTTGACACATGGGAGGGAAGAATAGTACCATGCCTAGGGTAAACCTACTAAATCAGATGTGTCCACCATGATGGTTTGACCCCACAATGAATAAAATTCTTACAAAGGCAATGTTGTGAAGGATTGTGACTCTCTTAAAATGTCATAATTATGGAAGGTTGTGACTCTTTCAAAGGGCATAAAGAAGGAAAGTTTGTGACTCTCTAAAAAGGTTGTAATAATGAAAGGTTATGAAGATATAAATAGGAGGAAAACTCATTTTTCAAAGGCATGGAATAAGGGATCAACATAACATAATCATAGTAAGTTCTTTGATGAGATATAAAATAATTATAATTTGCATATAAAGGGAGCATAAGAATTAAGTTGTATCTTAGATACTTAATGGATCCCATTTTGATATTTTAACTACCATTTATATATTAAAGATCTTTCATTGTTTGTTAATTTCAATTGATTTTAACGTATAGTGATGCATGTGTATCATTTACAATGGAAAAACATCAAATATTATGGAAATGCATACTGAAACACATATGGAATAAATATTGAAACAAATATTTTCCAAACATGTCAAATATTATTGACACATACTAACAATGAAACTCACATTAGAAAAAGAACGTATTGATTCCATAAACATGATTAATATATCTAGTGCACATAAGGTATTATATCAAAACTCATATTCTATATATGAAATTATTTAATAACTATGTTGTCTATATAAAAATATGGCATAAATGCCAATCAAAATAAAGTTTTACTAAATGTGGCATATGTCATCTCAAAATCTGTACAAAATATAAATATGACAACTAAATGTAACTATGAAATCCTAGGGTACTGATGGATCATAAAAATGGAGCCTCTTTGGGATAGTCTTTGGGTCTAAAGGATCCTGCACAAGTATTCATTTTAGCTATTGGTGCAAAAGTATCTTCATAATCAATTCCTTATTATTTTGAGTACCCTTTTGCAACTAATCTAGCTTTGAATTTATCAATAGTGCCATCAACATTAAACTTTTGTTTGAACAATCATTTAGATCCTACAATAATTTCACTTACAAGTAGCTGAGTTAATTCCCAAGTGTCATTTTTCATAATTGAATCATATTCTTCTTAGATTGCATTCATTCATTCTTTATGATTCTTAACTTCTTTAAAATTTTGAGGTTTATCTACACTCATCACTTAAGCCATTGGACCATAATAATTATACCTGATTGGTACCTTGATTTTTGTTGTTCATATTCTTACTACTTCAGTACAATATGGAGTAGCTTCACCTCAATGTGTTTCATGCTCACTTTGATCATGAGTTTTTTGATCTAAAATATCTAAACTTTCATTGTCTACTTCAAGTAGTTTCCATGAAATGGTATTGTCCACTTTTTCTCCACCTTGAACATTATCTACAAATTCATGAAAGATAAAATCTATGCTAGAAAATACCTTATGATTAGTATGATTATGTATCTTGTAGGCCTTAACTTTGCATTAAATTTTCTCTGTTTTCTTTTGGAATATGACAAAATGTCTTACTTTCAAAGATTCTCAAATGATTAAAAATAGGCTTAGTGCCAATGGGAGCTTCATTAGGAGTTTTTTTTCCCAAGATACTTGGTAGGTTTTCCAATCATTAAATAGACAACTGTGCTCACTATTTCAGCCCACAAATTGTTAGGGAGTTTCTTTTCTTTGAGCATTTTAGCATACTCCTAGCACACCCAACAATTGTTGTATTTTTTCATTCAGCTTCACCACTTTGTTTAGGAATATGGGATGTTGGATATTTCTTAATAATGTCATTATCTTTATAATATTTGATGAAATTTTTAGAAGTATATTCCCCTGTTGATTTAATCTAAGAATCATAACATTGTGAGCTATTTATTTTTCAACCATGGTTTCAAACTCTTTGAAATATTCAAACACTTCACTCTTATTTTTTAAGAAATACACCTAAGTATCTAGTGCAATCATCCACAACTATGAGAAAGTAGGATACTCCTCCAAGTGATTGAGTTTGCATAGTACCAAACACATCTGAATGTACTAATTCAAGAATGTTCATTTTCTTTTGATTATTTCTGATTGGATATTCATTTCTATGTTGTTTACCCAATTCACAACCATCAGAATTATTTTGTTCATTCTTAAGTATTGGAAGACCTTGCACCATCTCTTTCCTCTGTAGAGAAATAAGATCCTTAAGATTTAAATGGCCATACCTCTTATGCTATAGCTCTTTAGTAGATACACATGTAGAAGCCATTTCTTAATGACTTTCCATTTTGACCTCAAATTTATACAAACCTCTTGTCTTGATTCATTCAGACATAACGTTATTGCATTTTTTATATCTTTAACTTGACTACTTGTCTTTAAAAACTCAACTTTTAGACCTTGATCATTAATAGCTGAAACTAATATTAAATTTTTCTTAATTACAGGTTCATATTTGACATTAGAAAGTTATTTAGTTGCACACAAATATCACCATATCCTTTTATATCATGAGACCTATCATCTCCTAAATAAACCTTACCACCATCATTCTTTTCATGAAAATTTATAAACCAATTTCTATGACATGACATATGAATTTATGCCCTTGAATCTATAAATCAATTATTAAAACCACTTGTTTACGTAGAACGAGCAACATAAAAAAATGGACAATCTTAAATTATGAAGGTTTTCATTTAACTCATCATTCCTATTCACATTATTACCTTCATGTTTATTGTTTTTGGACTCATTATACTTCTTTTTCTAGGATTCATAAGCATAGTGTCCAAATTTACCACAATAATTATAATTTTTATTTTTATTTACATTTGATTTTGATGTTGCCTCATCATGATACCTTTTGTTCACTTTGTTCCTTTGGTTGTCAAATTTACCCCTTCATCTTTTCTTTGACCGTTGCTTTCATTTAGATGGCTTCTTGTCTTTCACTATCAAAGCAAACTCTACATTTTGAAATCTGCTATCCATATGCTTCTTCCTCTTTTCTTCTTGTACAACAATGCCTGCCAAGTTCTCAAGAGACGGTGTATTTTCCCTTTCAGCCAAACTAGTAATGAAAACATGATAGTCACAAATCATATCATTACTAGAAACTTATTCACTAACATCACCTAGTTTTTCCTTTAATTCCTTAACTCTTGATAAATAACAACTAACATTTTCATTTACTTCCATTTTGATTAAAAGTAATTTTCTCTTCAAAAATAGATTTTTTTGTATTTATTATCTCATAGAAACCTTTCAAAGTTGACCATGTACAACTAGAAATGGAAATGTCTCTTATATGAGGCATGACTGAAAATCTTAGCTTTTGATTCTCTTTTCTCCCAATCTTGAACAGCAGCTGTTGGTGCTGTATGTTTGGTCTCTTTATATTTACAATGGTTTACAATGGTCCACAAATTGTGCCCCTCCATTAAAGTCTGGATATTGAACTTCCAATTAACATAATTGGTACCATCTAACTTATTTGATTCAGTTAACATAATTGGCACCATTCAGTTAGATAAGAATCTATGAGATTGGCCATCACAAAATAAGATAAAATTCAAAAAGAATTTTTGACCAATTTCATACACTTGTGAATACTGTCACAATCAACACTCTTCAATCTCACAATAAAACGTATTTATGCCTTTTTTCTGCCCTCAATTTCCATCAATGAGACCAACACTCTATATGCAACAGCAACACACCCTAAATATTTTGGAGAAACACTATATAAACTTCAGATTTGACTCTGATACCAAATCAGAAAAATAGAGCACCGCAGATAAACTTGAAAAAAATAAGAGAAACTCAAAATGGTTGATTTTATTGAGCAAAAAAAATGCGTATTTATACAGCAGATTGAACAACCAGTATTCCTTAATATCTGCTAAACAGATTGACATAAAACTATTATATGATTGACAACACACATGAAAATGCACAGGTAGACGACTTGTGACAGGTAATTAGATCTGAGAGATAGGTCTACAGTTAGTTATGGTTTCAAACTAAAACACTTTAACACCAAACTACGTCAGATGGAGGACAGGCAATTAAACTTCTTCTGCCTGTAAATTAAACATTATTTGCCACATGTGCAGCTTAGGTTACGACTTATGCTAAAATATCTGTAAGACTGTAATCAAGGGACATAAACATGCTTCTTTAATACAGCTGTTGAATTATTGTGGCTATAATTCATAACAATGCATTTAGCTCTGTAATCCGAATTGTCCGGATATAGCACCATAAATATGCTGTGATCTGCAGGATCATGATTCCATACATCCGAGTTGATAATCTCTATGTCGTCCAGAGATCTCAGTTTGCAGTTCCACATTATTGTCATTTCCTCGTTCGGTTTTGCTAGGTAAGCATATTTCTTCATAGTGTCGGTATATCTCCATCTATTGCTGAATATCGAAAAGAAATCGTACAAATATGTCCTCTTTCCGAAGATATTCAGTTTAACAAATCTGGTAATGCGGTTGAAAAGGCAGTCATATAGCTTATACAG
This sequence comes from Chamaecyparis obtusa, assembly GCA_027943335.1. Lineage (NCBI taxonomy): Eukaryota > Viridiplantae > Streptophyta > Pinopsida > Cupressales > Cupressaceae > Chamaecyparis > Chamaecyparis obtusa. The sequence continues at coordinate 26,441 of BSBK01012614.1, forward strand.
GGTGCCCCTGAAGAAATCTAACAGGACGATCACAAGACTAAGTAAAGTGGAAGACTTATTATAACTTATGGCCTGAAGCAAAATGGGAATTGTGCTCAAAATACCCCAAACCTTGCTGCTATACTCAAAATAGTCTAAGCACGTTGGGACTACATGTTTGGGGCCTTTGCTTAAGTAGAAACGCTTTGACATTACCTTTTCATAAGCCTCTGTTTGTGATAACTGCTTGCCGACTGCAAGTGATCCAGATACTGCTACAAGTCTCTCAACGAAGATTACGTCTTCGCCATACAGGTCACTGCATGCTGACAACTGACAAATGCTATTCTCATGCGTGATGTAATAATATCCATTGTGCTTCACCATGTAACTACCTGGAGGGTTTGCATAAGACACTGTCTCCATATTTACGATTTGATATTGTCCGGTCATGTAATCCTTGTAATCAATATCCTTCGTTCCACCCACAACAACCACTTTTTTCTTCTTAAACTGTTGCCTCACGTAGAATGGCAAGAATGACAAGACGAGCGGGCCCAGAGGATTGCCTCGTACGAATTGCCAGAAAGCATAAACCCACTGAACCCACTGCAACTGGCTCAGTTCAAGCCAATCGGGCAAAACGTTCTCCAAGCGCGCCAAGTTCCACATTCTAGTCTTCTGATCTTTGGATGGGATTTCAAATGCTCTAATCTTGTTCGCACAAAAACATGGTTTCTTATCTCTCATGAAGTCCTCTTTCCCATGTTTATACAGATTTGCCAAACGCTTCTCCTCCTTTTGACTTGGTCGTCCTCGTACTCACTACCCGCTGGGTCATTTTTGTCTCTTCGGAGACATCCGTTAAATATTTAGTATTTAAATTTAAATATTCGAATTTAAGACTAACATTTTCGAAATGCCATTTGAAGTCCGAACATATAAAATTCCATGGCCTTTGTTTTTCTTTTTTTTCTAGAACCAGCACGTCTAATTCCACCTCGCAAGAAAATCGTGCACTTTGGATTATTATTACATAAATTGCTGCGGTACAGTAGCGCGAACCCCCTTCTGACCAGTCGTCTCTTGTTTTTGGTGAAAATTAATAATAATAAAACTCCAACGTCAAACAGGGATCATAGATTTACAGTGACAGAACATAAAAACCTTAAAAAACTGCTCATTATAATAATGTACCTTGCGACCATTTCATCGTCGTCCTCATGTAGATCTAGGAAAGATTCTGAGACATGCTTCACGATTAATGATGCACGTTCACACCGAATTGTCTATTCAGCATATGAATTATATTGTTGGTCATGTTTGTCGATTACTTATGACGGAAGAAACTTCATCGGTGGCGAGGTATAATACAGAACACAGAATATGAAAATGTATCTTGATCATATTTATTGATTTAACAAATAATAGTTGAAAATTAAATTGTTCTTTCTATTCTCAATTAATCGATTACTATTGTTAATAGTGTCATTTTGTATGTTGTATAGATGTTGTCTATTTATAGGTGTTAACCTTGCCAAAATTATCCCAATATCTTTTCTTTATATACAAATATATTGTGATCTAAGAATTGTTAGTGAGGTATAATACAAAATATGAAATGTATCTTGATCATATTTATTGATTAATTAAATAATAGATGAAAATTAAATTATTTTTTTCTATTTAATTAATGAATAAATATTGCTAATAGTGCATTTTGTATGTTGTATAGATGTTGTCTATTTACAGGCATTGACCCATAATTATCACATAAGAAAAATTATCCCAATATCTTTTATCCATATACAAATATAATATGATCTAATAATTGTTGGTGAGGTATTATACATAATATGAAATGTATGTTGATCAAATTTATTGATTTATTAAATAATAGATCAAAATTAAATTGTTTTTTCTATTTTCAATTAATCAATAAACATTGTTAATAGTATCATTGTGTATGTTGTATAGATGTTGTCTATTCACATGCATTGACCCATAATTATGGCGTAGTAAAAATCATCCCAAACTCTTTTCTCCATATATGAATATATTGTGATCTAATAATTGTTGGTGAGGTATAATACAGAATATGAAATGTATATTGATTAATTAAATATTAGTTTTCTTGTTATAACACGCTCCCCTCATGATGTGCTACTTATTATACATTTTCTTTAGATAACCCTTATTTCTTTGGTGGCACAAGGTGATGAAGGAATTAACCTATTATGACATTCTTTTATTTGTATCTAATTTCTTCTATATGTTATTACATGTTATGTTGTACATGTGCAACTATTTGTAAATGTGCCTTTGTGTTGTCTAAGTGGGGGTGATGTAAAATAGTAACTACCTATTCTTTTTGTTCCCTGTGATGCCAATCCAAAAGACTCTTCTTTGTAACTCTTACATGACATTCTTCCATTATTTGTGTAGTTCTACTACCTTTGGGGAATAATAACATTTCATTTTGATATAATCATACTGACCTTTGGGTTATTATATCCATTTCTTTCTTTCTTTTGTCATGTGTTTCAGTTCCCTTGGTTTTCCTTTCTTGGGGACATCTCATAGTGGAAATATCTCTTGTGGTTGCATATATGTTACTTTAAAGCCATCAAAGAATTTACAATCAGTTTAACATGGGAGAATACACTCCAATCCTTATTTCACATCTTGTACAAACACAATGATTCAATGCCATGTTTCTAATGTGGATGTCTAGGGAGACAATTCTTTCCTTATGCTCATATTTTCATTATCATGCTCATGTGCATTATTTAGTGGATCCCTTAATGGAGATAATTCTTTTCTTAAGGGTTGATCCTCCTTTTGTATATCCCCTTGGAGACAATGATTTCCTTAGGATTGATCACCTTTTCAAGATACCTTAATGGAGACAATGCTTTCTTTAAGGATTGATCCCTTTGTCTTGATGGTTTTACTAGTATAACACAACTTGGTATACTATCAATGTCATCTTTTGCATCAATTATTTCCCTTGGTATGATCCATAATAAGGCAATACCATACTAGGCATCTCTCTCTCTCTCTCTCTCTCTCTCTCTCTCTCTCTCTCTCTCTCTCTCTCTCTCTCTCTCTCTCTCTCTCTCACACACACACACACACACACACACACACACATGATTACTCTTTTATCTTGGTTTTAGATTTAATTAAGATATATGTCACTTGGGGGATTGATATTTCTTTGTCCCTTTGACCTTGATAAGATCAATCTTATGCATTGATCAACATTGATATACTTTATCATGAACATGAGTTTTCCTCATGCTCCTGCTAAAGTGGCTAAATGTACTTTCCTAAAAAGTTAGCACTCATAATTAGATGCTCTATTAGGCCCCATTTTGGTGACTTTGAGATTTGATGTCCATTATACTTAATCCTATGAATCCAATTCCTTTGTTCCTACATCATTTCCACTATCTTGACACCTAGTTTGGGTTTGGGTTAAATCTCCTAGGTATAGAGAATTTCAAGTATTCTATTCTTGTACTTTTGGGCCCAAATTTATCTTGGAGCCCTGTGTTGAGGTGTTAGTAGGAAATCAAATCCTTTGGTCAACCTAGGTCATTTTTCAATCATTACATGATCGATGAAGTATATAAACACCCTATTTCTTGTCATTTTGGTAATTATTCAATTACTATAAAAATAATTCTTCATAATGCATTCAAGCCATTAAGATAAATTTAGAAATTTGATTAAATATTTGAAGGAAAGTATCCAAGATCTAGTTTCTCTAATTTATTCAAGTCAATTTTTAGGCAATTTTCTCTATTGAAGAAAGTTTCTCTCCGATGACCGCCAAGTAGATGAATTCTCAATAAAGAAAGAAGATTCTTCCTTCCATCCACATTCATCTCTCCTTCATTGCAAGCCATTCTTAAGCATATATATATTGAATATCTAGGAGTGGGGATCACATATTCGCACATTTGTAAGGATGTCCTTGATTCCTATTCTAAATTTCTATGTCAACTCCTTTATTTCAAGCAAACATAAATATCTTCATGGATATGAGTGATTTCTACATACATATATGACGGTTTCTAAAAGGTGAATCAAACATTTACATTTTTAGATACTTTCCTCTATGTAATTTCCTTTTATCTTCAAGGTTAATTCATAAAAAGGGGTCGAATCAAGGAAAGCCCATTTTACCCAACCTTTTCTCTTTTTTCTATGTGGTTCTAATAAGATCCAAAGTTGTCAAAACTTTTCTAGGAAGCATTGAGATAGTTAGAGAGACCCCAAAAGTTATAGTAAAAAGTATAACAATTTTTTCGTACCCTGCTAATTTAGATCAAACTGAAATCATAAGCCAATGCAACAATCTAGACCTTGATTTAGCTCATTCCTAGTTTTTGGAAATTAGTTATCAATTTATTATTTATAGTTTTATCTCCATTTTTCTATTTTTTCATCTACATTACATCTTTACTCTTTTCCATTTTTAAATTATACATTTGATGAAGCATCACTACCTCATTCAATTCTTAGGTCCTCACTTGAGCCTATCGGGACATCTGCCTTTCGAGTGTGCAAGTTTGAATAGGAGTAATCGACACCTTTCTCTTTTCTCCCCTCCTCACCATGTACACTAAATGAAAATTATAATATAAAATAAAAATATTATTTTTCAGAAGTATGATATGTAATGAATAAAATAAAAAATAACATCAAATAAAAAATATTTCTGAAATATGTTAGGCATGATAGAGAGTGGGTGGAAAAATTGTGCCTAGAAAATATCCACCATTAAATTTGATGTCACTATCATTTCCTCAATGAAAGTGGATAAACATTAGTAACACATATAATTTTGTATAATACATCTATTTTATATGGTGATTTGTATTTCATGATTTCATAGTCATGTTATTTTGTAGGGATAATAGTCATGTTTGTGAATATCATACAAGGTTAAATGTGTTAAAAAATTTAATTTCTATGTAAAGTAAGCACATCTTTCTATTTCTATCTATTGTTTGTTATTAAACAAAAACTCATTTTGAAGGGACTACAAATCCTATCACAAAAAAACTAAAATTTCTAGAAACTAACCATTTGCTAAACATTAGCTAATAGAAAACACAAAAAAGGAGCAACGCTCTAAAGTACTTATAGACCCTTTAGCAAACTATCATTTTTTGCACAATTTCTTCATTAATACTACAAACCTTATTGACTATTCTATCAATGAAGGTGATCCCATTTGGTCACATGTTGGGGAATAGGGACCTTCTATTTATCCATCCTTGTCACACCTCTATTCTTAGCAAGAGATTTATCCTTCTTTGTTGCACCTTTATTCTCATCTTGAGCTTTCTTAGCCGATTTGACACAAACAAAAGGGGAAGTTGAGGTACCGTTAGATATAACATGTAAAGCTTCCACTTGTTTATTTAGTTTCTTAAGTCCCTCAGTAGTATTTTCCATGGGCAATTTACTCACAACAATAACTTCTCTTAACTTATCTTGAATCATATTAATCGAACCCTCCAAATTCTAGATGCCAATTTCTTGATCTTCTTTAAGATATTTGATGTCCTTAGCTAAATCGTGAGTAATCACCATGATCTTATCCAAAACAAATCTTGAGGGAGATAGAGTAACTTTATCTTTGAATGCATTAATTTCTCCAACTATCCACAAGAATAGAGCATTCTGGTTATCCATCATATATTTGACATTTTTATTTATGTTTGAACTCTCTTGGACTAATGAACCCTTCTTAACTATCATATCCTTCTCCAAATAAATATATCTATCTATGTTTATTTACTATTCCTTTTTAAATTTATAATACACATAAGTGATGTAAAGGAGAGGGATTAGTAATTGTTAGGGTTAATTTTATGACTATGTAAACTAGTCTCTTATCTATTTCAATTAAATTTTGAAGGTTTATTAACTCATCACACAAAAAATGTTTATTAACTTGATTCAGAGGGATCTCAAACCCTCACATCAAGCCTAAAAGGAAAACCAAAAGAGAATTCACATAGAGTCAATTCTACTAGCAATAAACCCAACAACTAAACTAAAAAAGAAACAAAAAAGACAAAAATAGAAGAAAATCCCACAAAGACCTACAAAAACATAGAGGCCAAAAGACTAAAGAGAAGGGGCCTTAATCTTGTTCCACTCTTGATTTAATTCCTTCAGCATATTCAAGAATGAGCCTTTCTCTGTAGTATGTCTCACTAAGGCCAAAGTAGCGGGACCTTCCATCTCTCTCATAGTCACCATTTATTACATATTCCTTTTGGCTCTTCTATATTCAAGTTTATCCTACAGGATTTAGAGACAACTTGAAGTCTTATCGATCATCTCATTGCTAAAATCATCACACAATATGTTACATTATTACATCTAGAATTTAAAAAAAAGACTTTTAAAAGATTCAACCAAAACTTAATCATGTCATCCATATTAGCTGAACAAAAAATCATTTATTGGTCCAATAATATCTTATTTTTGGTTAAAATATAAGTTATATGCAAGCTTAATAATCTCAATACATTTTAGATAATCATGAATCTTTGTTATCTCAAAATTTTATATCCAACAAAGATAAACTAATAGTTGAATGTCAATAAAAACAACACATTGTTATTCAAAATGGAACTTATAATCACCCTTAAATGATTGTAAAACTTTTTCACAGTCCTTTATAGTTCATGAAAATGTACAAGCTATTTATCATAAGGTATTAATATATTTTTGTACATGTGTCATACTTCATTATTTTTAGAATTATTTAAATCAATATCGTAATAGTTTGACCAAGATGAGCCTCCCTTCCTCATAAATTTAACAATTAATATTTATATTGCACTTGTGTATGTTTACATCTAGTCACTCATCATTTATAAAAGTGCTTAAATTAGTAGCTAAGTGTCACATTTGAAAAGAGAATACATTTTCACATTGGGGTTTAGATATATGAGATCAAGCGAATTATATAGAATATTTAGGTCACTTCTCCAATCTTTATTCTAGTTCCACATACTTTGAGAAACACACATATCTTAGGGTTTGTGTGCCCTTATTGATTCTCATTTATTCTTTGATCAACTTTTTAAGGAAATATCTTCATCCATGTAAATTATTGACAAAAGTTACAATCTTTTGAAGTTGAGCTTATTCACCTATCCTTAACATATTTATATTCCCTTTATTTCAACACACTTAGCTCTTAGCTTATCTAGAAACTATATGCATATATCCCACTGTCTTCCCTCATTAACATGTTTTTATAACACCTATACATACACAACTCGATATGGACTTATATCCTAATATACATGAATACACACTAAATCATACATTTATCTATCTTTCTACATGCCACATCTATCTATGCATCTACTTCGATGAAGTAGTTATTTTCTCATACCTAATTGTTTGACTATTCAAGATCAATTTTATAGTTGTGAACATGAGCCTCACATTTTTAATTTCAAATTTGGCTTACTAGATTCATTTACATTTCCTACTCAAAGTCAACTAAATACATTTTTTTTATTTGATGCTGCATTCTATTGTTTGAAGACATTTTATTGTATTGTAGTATAATCATACATTGAAACCTACTCTATTATAAAAATATATATTTTTCAAATAGACTAAGAACAAAACAATTATATTTAATATAATTTTTTAAAAAAAATCTGTATATATCATTATTAAAATATTTCTTCTTAAATTTTTAAATATATTTCCCATGTTTTTAATCAATTGACAAAAAATTAGATGTAAGAAATTCAATTTTAACATTATTGACCAAGCATAATCGAAATGTAGTGTCTCCAATATCTCATTTATCTTCATCGTTGTCTCCTACGTGAATGTGCCTCACTAAACGCAAAGAAAAGTCTGAGAATCTTTCTAGCTGAACATGAGGAAGATGAAGGAACATTATTATAATGAGCAGTTCTTTTATTTTAGAGAGGCCCCGTTCTGTGTTTGCAAGTCTAAGCTCCCTCTATCATATAGATGGATGGAACGTGTTTCACGTTGGGATTTTATTATCATGAAATTTCACTTAAAATTGTTAAATGTTCAGACTTAAATTGCAGGTCGAAAAATGTTAGTCATGACTACGAACATGACCAAGTCAAATGATTGAGACATTCAGAGATTTATAGAACCTTGTCATTTCAGATATCTTGTGAAGAGGAACATGTGCCACTCTGGAAAAAATAATAGAAGAAATACGTGGTTGAACTAGAAAAACAAAGGCACTGGAGTTTTAAATATTCCGACTTGGAATTAGTGGCGAAAAATGTTAGTCTTGACAGCGAATATGGCCATTGAAGGGTGATGGAAGGGTGTGGAAATAAAAATTAAATATTCCACATTTGGAGGACCAAGTCTTATGATGGGAGCATAGCAATATAGTGGATCTTATGCAATAGCATTATTAAAGAAGCCTGTTTATGTCCCCTGATTACAGTCTTATCATCGTTTATCTTGTCCCATGACTCTTCATACTTGTACTAAAATGCTTATATTGGGTGGGTTTTTAGTATATCATTTCAATTCTATCTTCCCTTAAATATATTTTTACTTGTGCTGGGTATTAATATGCCTTAGAACTACATGCATATTCACAATTATATCTCTCTCTGATACTTAATAGGATACTGGAATTTTTGTGCTTAACTATACTTATTTGTCATATAATTGGATGCTAGCCATGTAATCACTACTTCACTTTTTGGGCATTCTTTTGTTTTAAAAGAAAAGGGAAACAAAGGCATTATAGTAATTAAGTTGCTATGTTTTGACTAAATTTTAGTGTGTAGTAAAATACACTAAATAAGTTGCAAAGTTTTTTTTAGTCTAAAGGTTAATGTTAGTAAAATACACTAAATTGTTTGAAATTAAATATATATATATATATATTTTAATGGGCATGCTTGTTTTTTGCGAAGGTAGCTCTTCTTTGAAGGGGTATAAAGTCTCTAAACCATAAAAAGGCTAACAGTCCATTATGAATTTACTTTTCGCATAAATTGATGTTATGTACTTATGTAACAAGACTCTCTACATTGTAGCGTAGTTCTCATCAAATGCTACTAGTATGACATTTTTTATCAGAGGTGTTAACTTGTGATCTCTAAAGATACATTGTCTGACATGGCTTTATTATGGCCTTAATAATGGTGTTCTTCCTTCATTGTTGAACAAATGCTCTCTTTGAGCAAAGTGAAGGCAAAGGATCCCACCAATGCCTGCCCTCTATAGACATGCAAATAATTGGTGTACAAGATCAATGTATCTAGTAAGTGGTTTTTTTGACATGTACTCTATAATAGGCCCATTCATCGACACTTGCTTAAGAAAATAGGCACTTGGCTAGCTTTTCTTGTTCCAGTTTCACCACTCTTTTCCTGTTAAGGTAGGTTTATTAGTTCTTGCCATGGCAGAGAACTCTTGTGGAGGGACAATCCTTAACTAGTGATTAATCTCTACCTTTTGAAACCAATCAAGATCCAGCTTTCTCAAACTTTCTTTGGTGTTTGCTAGTTGCTTCATTAAAGCTACATATTTTATAAGAGGAATTTTGGTTCAAAATATTCTGGCATACTGTGATTCGCCCTATATAAGGTTGCATGATATCAGGGAAGATATATATGTTCCCAATGAAAGAGAAGGCACTATTTTCCGAGTCCAAGATTTGCGGTTGTTAGACTTTGCAGAGTTGGTATTTGTAAAATAATTTTATAATATTTTTGTATTTATTAAATAGAGTGCAACAAAAATTGAGCAAGGTGGGCAAGTTGCATGGTTTAGGAAGGGCTTTTAAATTATTAGGTCATTTGGCTTCCGCAAGGCAGCAGAACACCAAAATGCATGGTTTGCATAATAGTAAGTTGTCATCCCTGCATTTTCCTAAACCCTGATTTTCATTCCCGCATTTTCCAAAATCCCAATTTTCATCCCTACATTTTCAAAACCCCCAATTTTAGTTCGTATATTTTCTCAAAGTATAATTTTTGATCCAAATAATTTCCTCATCTATTTCCCTATATTCATCATTGCTAGCCCCTACATTTCCCCCAAATCAGAGCAGCTTAGCTCCAAGCCCGTCGACTTCTGTAACTCTACCATCTACTATAACGCCAACACCAATGGCTTCAATTTCTGCACCACCATTTTTTAGCATGTCTACCAAGACCTCCATTACAACACTATCTATGTCACCATTTTTTGTAGTGGTGGGGAAGATCAGCAACACAGCTCCAATGAATTGCATTATTGATAGATGGTTTTAGGTTTCACGACTTTTATCACAATTAATTTTTTGCTGGAAAACACTTGATAAGTGACTAGTTTTGTACATGCTAATTTTTTTTTATGAATAGTGCCTTTTCTATTAATTGAATATAAAAGTTACATATTCACAAAAAAGGGTTCAGGGGACATAAAAATCACCTCATGAGAGTCCACACAACAAAAGTTGAAACTAAAAATAGAAACTCAGAAACTATTCATAAAAAAAAGCATAAATCCATCAAGCTGCAAGAGCAGTGCCAGCAGATGGAGGAGGATCTCTATCATTAGAACCCCAAACATCATTGGGATTGATAGGTGGGTTAGGAATCGACCAACCATCATCTTCAGCATCTTTTTCCTTCTCTTCTACTTGAGGCAAAGAAATAGCTAAAGCCAGGCAGGGGAATTTGGAGGAAGTGACTGGGGGCCAATCAGAGCCACAATGAGCAACAAGAGAAACAGGAGGGGTGGACTGAGCCAGTGTCGGAGACCACCTAGAAGGGTGGAGAGGTGGAGAAACTGAGTGGCACTACCAACCATCATCACCACCTCTCAGGGACTGGTTGTGTGAAGCCTACAACTGTGGTGTATGGGAGTGGCGAGCCGAAGAGCTACGCCCACGGTGGCACCCCCTAGGTGGAGTACCTTCTGTAGAGATAGCATCAGGAGGAACCTGAGCAACCGTGCAAGGAGCATTGCCCCAGTGATTGAGCAACTCCTGAAAGTGAGCTGCCTCCAGAGCTACTTTATTAGCTTGAACTTGAATCTGCATCATTACATTGTTACATATGCAAGCTTTATTATACAAAGAAACATTAATATCAAGAGAGCTAGAAAAAAAGAACAACATTCATATCTTTCCATACAGTGAACAAAATCTCCATCTTTAAAGTATGCCAAATCTAGGTAAACTTGGAGGGAAGCTTCACAGAATCTCCTAAAACAATCATGTGCCAAGAGAAAGGCTTGGGCCTGAAAGGTTTAAAGAAGTCATGAATCTACTACCACTACTATTGAGCTCTCTTATAGAACCAAAAGATGTGCAAAAAGGTTTCTGGGTGGGCACGAAATGGACACCCAGGGTCATGAACACCCAGGTGTTTAAGTCTAGGACTCACAAGAAGCCCTTGGAAAAGTAAACACAAAGCAAAAAGAGCCATCTTGGGTTCTGTAATGGCAGACCAAATAGTTTGGGAATGAGAGTTCTAGTGGAAGGTAGAAGAGTGCAAATGCCATCTCTAGTTGAGAATGTCCACCATGGGAAGGTGGGGAGACAACCACCAGTAGCCCAGCCTAGGCTTATAATTGAGGAATGAAGTGGTAGGATACCACTTCCAATACTTCTACCAAGGTAAAATAGACTGAACACCAAGCTTATGAAGCAAACAATCTGGAATAGTAGAAACCAACAGGTCAAAATTCTAATAATCTAGGCCAGCCAGGCAGTATTGGACCTGAATATCTTCCCTAGAACGGAGGCTCATAGTGACCCTAGAGAAGATGATGTAGGGCCCTTTGTAGGTCATAATCTCATACAGAAACTTTTGGAGGTCATAACTTTTGACTCAGGTCTGGGTTTTTGCTGAAATTTTTCAGGTGAGTGCCTCAGGTGGTGGCATTTGTTTTGCCAGTGATCTCAGATTGATTGGGGTCCATTTTAGCACATTTCTGAGAGCTGAAAGTTTCATCTCGGGCTTCGAAATCAGCTTTTAGTATTTTTTCTCTAGTTTTTAGAAAGTTCTATTTTGTAATAAATCTGAATTTATGTTGTCAAATCTTGAATATTAGTTGAAAATTCTTTCTAACTTAGTTGAGGGCATCTTTAGGGAAAATATTATCTTTTTAGGTGTTGTTTCAAAAATTACCAAAAAATGGCAAAAAACACCTGTTGTGGAAAAAAACTGCCAAAAGGGTAATTTTCAGATTTTTTTTTTTTTTAGTTTTTTTGTTGCTTAAGAGTTCACAGCGAATTATAGAGCAGTCAGTGATGAATGAATAATATTGGAGGTTTCAAATCTGTGTGTTTATCTCGTAATTTGAGTTTTATTGTTAACAGAGGATTGTGTGCTACATCATTTGGTATAAGAGCAGGAAGATGGCTGGGAGAGGAAGAGGAAGAGGAAGAGGAGCTGTCACGCCAATGCAAAGATTAATGATGGATATGCAGAGGCAGATTGAATGACTCAGAGAGTGAATAGATAAACAAGGAATACAAGGAGGGGATGAATCTGATGAAGAGGGAAACTGAAGAGGTGCTGACCAAAATGAAGAAAATATAGAAGAGAGGTTGGAAGAAATGAGCTATGAAGATAGAGTTCTTAGGGCTTTGGAAGGAAGGAGTGAAGCAATCAAGATTGATGTTTCAGACTATGCTAGTAGTCTTAAGCCAGAAGAATTAATAGACTGGTTGAACAAGATGGGGAAATTTTTTGAATGGAAGCCTATGACAGAAGAGAAGAAGATGAAGTTTGCATGCACGAAATTAAAGGGACATGCAATGATATGGTGGGATCACCTCCAAAAGGAATGAACTAGAAATGGAAAAGAAAAGATTAAAACATGGAGCAAGATGGAGAAAAAGCTCAAGGAAAAATTCTTACCCATGGATTATTCACAAACCCTTTTTCGCAAGTTCCAGAATTTGAAGCAGAACTTGTCTTTAGTGCAAGACTATACAAATGAATTCTACAAGCTATCCATGTGCATAGAGCATCAAGAAAATAATGAGCAAATGGCTACTAGATATATGAATGGCCTAAAATTCTCCATCCAGGATGAATTAAGCATGCATCCTGTCAACAGTATGGAGGAAGCCTACCAACTAGCCCTAAAGGCTAAAGAAAAGAAGAATAGGCAATATATCCAGAGGAATAGAGGTGGTCGAAGGGGTACCTCAACTCCATTTCGAGGAGGTTCTAATAATGGTCGGGGAGATTCTTTTCAAGGGTTTGAAAAAAATATAAACACCAGGCAAGATCCTCCAAATCAAGAAAGAGGAAGGGGGTTTCAGAGAGGATGAGGCTATAGAGGTGGAAGAGGCTGGGAAAACTAGAGAAGGCCTTTCACTTGTTTTAGGTGTGGAGAAGAAGGAAACAGAGCCTTTGAATGTTCAAATTATAACATGCCAGAAAGAAATCAAGGAGGAAAACCTAGAGTGAACTTGGTTCAGCCAGAATTCATAGAAGCGGGAACAGAACAAGAAGTCCTACCAGATGTGGGAGAAACTCTCATGATGAGGAGATTGATGATCATCCCAGAGAAGGAAGAAGTCCCTGTAAAGAACCTTGATGATTCATGGCTTCAAACCAACATCTTCAGAACTAGATGCACTTCTGGCGGAAAGGTATGCCAAGTTATTATTGATGGGGGTAGTTGTGAGAATATGGTAGCTAAGGATATGGTAGAGAAATTAAATCTACAATGTGAGAAACATCCTCGCCCTTATCGTATTACATGGTTTAAGAAAGGAAATGAGGTTACTATTGATAAAAGATGTCTGGTTAGGTTTACTATAGGAAAAATCTATAAGGATGAGATATGGTGTGATGTTATTCCTATGGATGCTTGTCATATTTTGTTGCGAAGGCCATGGCAGTATGACAAGAAGATCATGCATGATGGAGAGAAAAATACATATACCTTCTGGAAGGACGACTCTAAAGTGACTCTCCTACCACTTAAGGATCAAAGGAAGAATGAGACCATGTTGTCTACAAAGGATGTTGTCAAAGAAATGAAGGTGACAGGGTGTTGTTATGCATTGGTTGTAAAAAGAGGAGAAGAACTAGAAGACATCATACCACATGATGCAGTAAAGATACTAGAAGAATTTGCTAATGTTATTCCAAGTGAGCTACCTGACGGTCTCCCACCAAAAAGGGATATACAACACCATATTGATCTGATTCCTGGAGCAACTCTTCCTAATAAAGCAGCTTATTGACTAAACCCAAAATAACATGCAGAGCTCAACAAACAAGTGATAGAACTCATTGAGAAAGGCCTGGTTAGAGAAAGCATGAGCCCATGTGCTACGCCTGCATTGTTGACCACAAAGAAGGATGGAACATGGAGGATGTGTACTGATAGCAAAGCAATTAATAAGATTACTATCAAGTATCAGTTTCCTATTCCTCATATAGAGGACATTATGGATGAGTTAGCAGGGGCCAAATACTTCAGCAAGATTGATCTATGAAGTGGATACCACCAGATTCAGATTCATGAAGGAGATGAGTGGAAGACAGCTTTTAAGACCAGGGATGGCTTGTATGAATGGATGGTTATGCCATTTGGGCTTTCTAATGCACCAAGTACATTCATGAGATTGATGAATACTATCTTACGACCCTACATTGGTAAGTTTGTTGTAGTTTATTTTGATGATATCCTAATTTATAGTAGGAACAAAGGAGAACACCTACAACACTTGAGGATCATCCTAAGTGTACTAAGGAAAGAGCAGCTCTGTGCAAATTTAAAGAAGTGCAGATTCATGCAAAACAACTTGACTTTTCTGGGCTTTGTCATTTCTGAAGATGGTGTTCAGATGGACCCAGAAAAGGTCAAGGCAATCCTAGAATAGCCTAGTCCATCCAACATAACAAGGGTAAGGAGTTTTCATGGATTGGAAACCTTCTATAGAAATTTCATTTAGAATTTTAGCAGTATTGTAGCACCCATAACAGATTATACAAAAGGAAGGGAATTCACATGGACAACAGCTGCTGAATAGAGTTTCCAATTCTTGAAGAAAAAGGTAACTGAAGCTCCTATACTGGCACTTCCAAATTTTGATAAATTATTTGAAGTAGAGTGTGATGCTTCCCATGTTGGGATAGGTGTTGTTCTTAGCTAGACAGGTAAACCAATAGCCTTTTTCAATGAAAAGTTAAATGATGCAAGGAAGAACTATTCTACCTATGATTTAGAATTTTATGCTATTGTTCAAGCATTAAGGCATTGGAGGCATTATCTAGTTCCACAAGAATTTGTACTATTTATAGATCATCTGGCCCTGAAATATGTGAACACACAAAAGAAATTGAATAGTAGGCATGCTAAATGGGTGTCTTTCTTGCAAGGGTATAATTTTGTTTTGAAGCATAAGTCTAGGAAGCAGAATCAGGTTGCTGATGCCCTAAGTTGGCGTGTTACACTCATAACTAAAATGGAAATAGAGGTCATTGGTTTTGATGCTATTAAAGTTTTGTATGAGGCTGATGATGATTTTTGGGAAATTATAGAGAAGATTAAAGAACCGGGACCTAATCTTTTAGATCACATAAGAGGAGGATACTTTATGCAGGATGGTTACCTCTTTAGAGGAAAACAACTTTGTATACCAGCTGGTTCCATGAGGGAAAATATTATCCGAGAATTTCATAGTGGTGGTTTGGCTGGTCACTTTGGGAAGGACAAGACAATAGCCTTGGCTGAAGACAAATACCACTAGCCAAAATTGAAAAGGTACATTACTAAGTACGTGGCAAGGTGTGGAATCTGTCAAGTGGCTAAGGGTCACTCCCAAAACATAGGATTGTATGCACCCCTACCTGTACCCATTGAGCCTTGGATAGATGTGAGTATGGATTTTGTATTGGGGCTTCCCCACACCCAACGAGGTACAGATTCTATTTTTTTAGTTGTTGATAGATTCTCTAAGATGGCTCATTTTATTTCTTGTAAAAAAACTAATGATGCCACAAGGATAGCCAACTTATTTTTCTCAGAAGTTGTTAGACTCCATGGCATTCCAAAGACTATCACTTCTGATAGGGATACTAAATTTTTGAGTCATTTCTGGAGGACCTTATGGAAGAAGATGGGAACCTAGTTGCAGTTTAGAGTGCCTATCATCCCCGAACTGATGGGCAAACTGAGGTAGTCAATCATAGTTTGGGAAACCTGTTACAGTGTATTGTTGGTGAAAAGCCCAAGCAGTGGGACTTGGCATTGCCTCAAGCAGAGTTTGCTTACAACAGTTCTGTTAACAGATCAACTAGAAAATCTCCTTTTCAGATTATCTATGGTAAGAATCCTCAGGGTGTTTTGGACCTTGTACAACTACCTGTGCATGATAGAATTAGTGATGATGGGGAAGCATTTGTTGAACACCTTCAACAACTTCAACAAGATGTGAGGAGTAAGTTATAGGATAGCAATGAGCATTATAAGGCTGCTGCAGATGTCAGTCGAAGGCAATAGATACTTCATGTAGGTGATTTGGTGATGGTGTACTTGAGGCGTGAGTGATTTCCCACTGGCACATATCATAAGCTGAAATACAAAAAGATAGGTCCTTGCAGAATTTTGAAGAAGATCAATGATAATGCTTATGAGGTTTGTCTACCAGATGGTCTGGATATTTCTCCTATCTTTAATGTTTCTGATCTATATGCATTTCATGGAGAGCTATCTGAGCCAAACAGTATAGATGCAGTGGATTGGAAGCACCACCTTCCAAGCAAAAAGAAGGATTCAAAGATTGCCCACATTCTGGACCAGCAGTCTACAGTCACCCGGAATGGCTCTTACAATAGGTACTTGATTCAGTGGGAGGGATTACCAGCAACAGATAGCACTTGGATTTCAGAATGGGAAGTGATGAAGTTGGACCCCACGAAGTTGCAGCAGTTCACAGACACCCACTTGTAGGAGTTGCGTTCCTTTAGAGTAGGGGAGAATGATGCAGGGCCCTCTGTAGGTCATAATCTCATACAGAAACTTTCGGAGGTCATAACTTTTGACTCAGGTCTAGGTTTTTGCTGAAATTTTTCGGGTGCGTACCTCAGGTGGTGGCATTTGTTTTGCCAATGGATCTTAGATCAATTGGGGTCCATTTTAGCACATTTTTGAGAGCTGAAAGTTTCATCTCGGGCTCCGAAATTAGCTTTTAGTGTTTTTTCTCTAGTTTTTAGAAAGTTCTATTTTGTAATAAATCTGAATTTATGTTGTCAAATCTTAGATATTAGTTGGCAATTCTTTCTAACTTAGTTGAGGGCATCTTTAGGGAAAATCTTAGCTTTTTAGGTGTTGTTTCAAAAATTACCAAAAAATGGCAAAAAACACCTGTTGTGGAAAAAAACTGCCGAAAGGGTAATTTTCGGATTTCTTTTTTTTTTTAGTTTTTTGGTTACTTAAGAGTTCATAGCGAATTGTAGAGCAGTCAGTGATGAATGAATAATATTGGAAGTTTCAAATATGTGTGTTTATCTCGTAATTTGAGTTTTATTGTTAACAGAGGATTGTGTGCTACATCAGAAGAGGTCCTTGGGAGTCTAGATGCCATGTTTGAAAAAATGCATAGCACTAGCTCCTTGAGGCTTAGCAAGAGGGATACCTTGAATGGAGAAAAGCGGAGACCACCAAAGGTTTTGTTGATTAAAAGAAATACCATTGCGAAAGCCATCTCCATCCCACTAAATCCAAGGTTTGATAGCTTCCCGTGCCTTCTATATGCTCTTAATGATGAAGGTATCCTGGATCTAGATAGGCTCCCTCATAATAAGAAGGGTCTGAAGACCAATTCTTTTCCAGGAAAGCCTATGAATAGGGTAGCCTGAAGAAATACAATGCCTAACAAGGATTTTCTAGACCTTATTACCAGTGAGAGCACAAATAATCCATTTGGCATAAAGAGCATGTCTCTGCTTCTGAGTGGCGAGAAGACCAAGGCCACCAGAATATCTGGGGAGACAACAATAATCCCAAGAAACTCAATGAAATACATGCCCATCAACTCTAAAAGCCCAGAGAATGTCTCTGAGAATGTGCTCCAGCTTTAGGTAAGAAGTTTTAGAGGGGGCCCAACAAGAAGAGTAATAAACATGGGTGGCAGCAAGAACTTTAGAACAAATCTAGAATTTTCCCCACAAGAGAAAGGGGTTTAGAGATCCAATATTGAAGCTTCTTCTCAATCTTAGCAATCACGACATTCCATAAATTCACAGGAGAGCCATGGAAAGCAAAGGGAATGCCTAGGAAGTGGAAAACTTCCTCATGTTGAACCCATTTCCAATCAAACTTAGCAAGCCAAGGAGGGGTAGGCAAGAAGGATTTTCTATAACAAAGAGTCTTATGCCATTGAATAGAGGACCTAGAGGCCTAGAAAAAAGTATCTAAGCATTGTAAGTCATTAGAAATATTCTCCTCCTCCTCAAGGAGAGTGAGAAAGGAGTCATCAACAAAGTGACCATTGACAAGCTGAGATGGAGAGTCAGGAAGAGAAATACCATGAACTAAACTAGAGGAAACAAAATTGACAAGAAGGTACCCAAAGCCTTCAACAACAAGCACATATAAAGAAGGGGCTAAGGGCCAACCCTTGTGAATGGACTTGAAAATCCAAAAGGTGTCAAACTGAGTACCATTGATAGTGATGTAAGCACAGGTATCACAAAAAAGAATTTCCACCAACTATAAAAATTTAGGACCAAAACCAATGGTCTGCAGCATAGCAAGAATGAAAGGCCACTCAATGCAGTCATAAGCTTTGGAAAAATCAATCTTAAGAAACAACATAGAATGATTGGATTGATGAGCCCATTCCATTCCTTCCTAGATAGCAATAATATTGTCAAGGATATATCTGGACTTGATGAAACCAATTTTCTCAAAGCGGACAATAAGTGGAAGAAGATGTCAGATCTTGAGAGCTAAAGCCTTAGTAATGATCTTGTAGGAGACATTTAGCAAAGTGATGGGCCTTCAATTGTAGATATCTTCAGGATTGCCAACTATAGGTATGAATTTAATATTCTCTTTTTTTATGATAGCACCCAATATTTTATTAGGGTAGGCCTCGAGATAAACTTTGTGCAAGTCAGGTCGTATAGCATCCCACAAATGCTTGTAAAATTCACAAGGAAAACCATCACACCCTGAGGATTTGTCATCAACCATAGAAGAGATAGCCTCTTTAAGGTCACTGATAGTGAGAAGTTGCTCACAAAAGGCTCGATGCTCAACTGCTAGGCGATTTGAAGTAATAGCAATACACACCTTGAGAGAATCTTCCCGAGCAGTAGAATTTTCCTAAGAAGCAAACCCTTTTTCATAGTGGTGAACAAAAGATTGAAGAATATCAAGAAGCTCAGTAAGGGTTTCATGACCTTGTTTGATTTTTTGAATACCAGAGTTGGCATGATGGGCTCTGAGAGCATGAAAAAAATCTTTAGAAGCTTTATCACCAACCTCCAGCCAATGGAGGTGGGCTTTGATTTGAGCTCCCCTAGCGGCATAATTGTCTGCAATTTCCTTCTCATGGCGAAGCTGAGCAAGTTTAAGCTAAAGTTTGGCATCGATGGGATTTAGAGCTAGAGCTTCAGAGGCACTATGAAGAGCTTTGGTGTTTTCTTCATATGCACATTTCCTATAGCAAGCCAACTGATGACCGTAAATGTCGAGAAATCTGGCAGTATGGCTGATGGCATCATTTTACCACTGGATCTAGCTAGTGTGGTTATGGGGATGAGACTCTAAGTTCCAGACATGCAGAATGTGAGAGATGGTGGAAGCATGCATTAGCATAGATGTGTTGAGAAAGAATTGAGTAAAAGCAGCCCACCTAGCAGAGGAATGCCACATAATGGTAAAAATGATGGGATAATGATCTGACAAGGTCACATTTGTCAAGGGAATGACAAGTAAATCCTGATCTTCAAAAAAAGAGAAAAAAGATTGAGCAGTTATCATAGCACGATCTAATCTCTTGAATATGTAGTCAAAACCAGCTCTAAAATTAGAGCAAGTATGCTAGACCCCACTTTGCTGATGATGGTTAGCATTGGGATCAAAAAGGCCCAATTTATTGCACATATAGTACCAAACTTCTCTTTCTCCAGTTATCCATCTGAAAGACAAAAGCCCTTCCTTGTCAGAGACCAACTCAACCATATTGAAGTCCCCACAAATAACCCATGTTGCTGGAGGCAAATTATCCACCAACCAACACCATAGCTGTGATCTTTCCATAGCATCATTGGGAGCATAAATATTGATAATGCCAAAGGAATGATTTTGAAATGACAGCAAGATCCAAGTGACATGCTGCATAGGGTCAGATCCATGCACAATAAAAACATAATGAAGGCAAGGTGATAGAAAAGTAAGGACACCACCCTTACCAGCTTCGTGCTATGAAGAGAAAACAATGTCATTTGGCCAAATGATGCGACAGATAGAAGTAAGCAAAAAAATAGAAATTTTAACTTCCTGCAGACATAAAACATCCAGACTGTGAAGTCTGCAGCAAGTATCATGAACATTGTACTTTCTAGAGAGGTCAGTTAGACCTTGTACATTCTAAGATAAAAAATTCATAAAAGATCTTGCATATTTTCCTCATCCTCAAGAGAGGAGAAACTATTCTACAAGAAGGTTGGAACTGAACCAAAGTTGCTGGATAAATTTCCAGCAGACATAAGCCACCGCTTTTCCTTTGGGTCTTCCGCACGACCATTAGGGCTACGAGACTGATGCAAAGTCTATGAAGAAATGAATGAAATAGCTTGCGGAGTGAGCACCACCCCAGGGGTGGCAGACCAAGCAGGCAACACTTTCCCCTGAAGAGAAGGGTTTGACATAGTCGGTGCAACCAGTGGCATATTCCCCTAAAAACTAGGGTTTGAAATAGGCAAAGCAGCTGGTGGTGGTTTGGCAACAAGTGGGTTTTCTTCAACAGGTAGAGCAGCCAAAGGTGAAGCAGTTGCAGAAGTGGCTAGGGCCTACTTAGAACCTGAGGCATTCCTACCATTTTGTGAGACTATGGTCCATTCCTCTTTTTTCCCCACATCTGAAGGTTTAGTAGGCGCATCCTTTGGTGGTGGCTTAACCCAAGGGGTAGCCAAGCGGTAGTCCTTGATCTTGTGCTCTACCGACTAGCACCTATAGCAGGTGTTTGATAGGTTCAAATAATGCACCTTCTAAGAGAAGGTTTGGGAACAGACTTGAATCTCCACAAAGTCATTGAGGTCCCTGGAAAGGTCAACCTTAATAAAAATATGCTTCTGAGGGTGGGCATTTTAAAACTTGTCATGCTCCATGACAATAACATTTCCAAGGGTTTTGGCAGTAGACTCAATGAATGGCCAACATGGTAGTGGGAGATTGGGAAACTCAACCTAGATGGGAACCCTAAGGTTCTTGTCATCCAAGATAGTGAAGTCTCGAGACCACCTTTGAAAGAAAAGCAAAGAGGACCTAACCATCTAGGGACTGGGACTAAAAACTTCCTCCATTTGGGAAGGGTTAGCAAAATGAAATAGAAAAAAACCTTTGGTAAGGCTTTGAACACCTTCAAGGCGGACTCCATGAGGAGTACAACTCTTGTTTATCTAGTCTTTAAGGATACTTTTAGGAGGAGTGTGACCCACAAAATACCCTATTAAGGTATGCTTTTCAAGCCATTCACAAGCAATAACAAATTCTTGCATGTTAAGAATAATATCAAGGTTACCTCGTGAACAACCTTCAGGATGAACTTGCATGATCATTTGTTCAGAGGAGGCACTATGGATTTTTGAAGGTTCAACTTGAGCACCAACATCAACTGTTGGGCCGAAGTTGGTCGAAGCCATAATAAACTAACTCTTATGCAAAAATCCTGCAGTAAATATGGTGTGACAGGTGGGAAAATCAGAAAAAAAGAGTTGTACACATGAAACCCTAGCAGAGCTCCAAAAATCATGTAATACAATCAAATCACTCATTCTATTCAAGAATGTTGACTTTGTACATGAGGTTTTTAGATTTGTGTGTTTAGGAATTCTCTTTTCCTTTTAGCTACCTAATAATATTTTTAGGATTTAATTATAATGTAATAATACTAATCGTGTTGCTCATGTATTGTATACTTACTTGATTTGAAGAGAAAGGGAATGCTTTAATATTTATTTTATTTGAAGAACCAAGTTTCCAATGAAATATTTGTTTCACCATATTTAAGGTACCTAATTTTGTTATTATTTATTATAAATATTTGGTCTTAGGTTGGAGAAAGGGCCACTTTGATATTATGTTATTGTTTATTTGAAATATTTGATTTTATTATTACAAATGTTTATTCTGTTGAGGTTTCCTGATCTCTGATTTTCCATTACAATTAATGCTATTGTTTCTTGGTCTAAGGATTCTTGTGGCTGAAAAAGAACTTACCGACAAAGAAACGAACCAAACCCCAAATCCCTCCCATTTCATGCAATTAATAGGCTCTAGTTTTCTAAAATTGGCATGTCGTTCTAGCCCATAGGGGTAATATATTTTTCAAGTTCCTGTTTCTGCCAGAACTATTTCTAGGGAAGATATCAATCGCCAAATCCCTCTTTGGCATGTTTACTAGGATTTTCTCTTTTTTAAAGTGCCACAAGTTTCTAGCTTAGGAATGATAACTTTCATAAAATCTCACATGTGCTAGAATTTCTCCTAGATGCCAAACTCTCATCTAGGAGACTTACAACTATCTCCATTTTCATTATAGTTGTTTGATGACTTAAGGATGTTGATTGTCCCAACTTCAACATTCTAGCTCGGTTTTAATACAAATTTTGGGAGCCAAAGATTTTGCATGAAATCAAGATTCATTGAATTAGTACAAGATCTCTGTAGAGTGAAAATTATTATTATTAAATAGCACCACATATCCAGCAAGAAGAAACTTAACAGTAGGAAGAGTAATACTTCACTTGAAACCAAGATCATAAAAATTATTACTATACAAATCGTCCTCAAAATTACCAAACAATATGCAGCACCTGAGTCCATATTTCAACTCCATTAAACAAACACTCACTTGTGAATCTAATTTTTTCTAAAATTTAAACATTGATCCTAAAAGAAATTAGAGAATCCTTGTAATAAGATAATTGATATTCCTATAGGTAAACATTTTGGTACATTTATCTAATTTCTAAATATTGAAATCAGAATGAATTAGATATTGGATATAATATGTCTAGAATGTAGCAACTTCGTTCAAATTTAGTCTTAAATAAATGATCAATATTCATTAGACCAAGTTTTTCAAGGAATGTGAATAGAGATCACTCTTCTTAATTGAATAAACCAATTTTAATAATGTCTTAAATAAATGATAATGATTCATTAGACAATATTTTTCAAGGAATGTGAATATAGATCACTCTTCTTAATTGAATAAAACAATGTTAACAAATAGATCTTTGAGATTTTCAGAGGTCATCATTTGATACTTTGGTCTTGACATCGATCTAACTTCAAGACAGTGTGTAATTTGAGAATAGGTGTAGAAGTTAGGTCTAAGATGTTCAAAACAAAACTGAGAATGTACCAAAACATGGGGAATAAAATATTTCAAAATTTCCCTCCAAAAAAAATACTTACTAACAATAACCAAAATTTCAAAATTAAAGAAAAAAACACAAATTCCTTATATTAGTATAAACAAACATTTCCACAAAACTAAAGATAAAGTCATCATTCTCGATCAAATAAAACAATTCTTGTTATAAACTTCTAAGATTTTTAGAGGAAAAAAAGAAGCTTTCTTAAAGAAATAAAAATTTACATAGCAGAAGCCATCATTCTCGATCAGATTAAACAATTCCTATTTAAAGTTTTTGAGATTTCTATTGGAATAAAATTATGATACATTCATCTAACATCAAGCCAATTTTTTTTTTATTAATGGAGTAAACAAAAAAACCTCTAAGCTGAATTTACCCTCTTGGATACTGCCTAAATTTATTTTTATAAAATGAAAAATTGATGGTATGCTTAGAGGTAACTTAGGCCTAGCTAGAATAGGTGTAGTGTTTTTCTCATGTTCTAGTTTATTTGTTAAAGGGGCTTCCTTCTTTTTAGGTTCCAAATCTAATAGTGAAGTGGAAGCTTTGGCTTCTCTAGAAGAGATCAAATTGGCCACTACATTTAATTTCAAATTAGTGGAGGTTGAAGGGTGATCCCTTTAAGTGATCAATGGTTTGAAGAACTACTACAAGACTAGAGATTGAATATCATCTTAGACAAGGCTTGACACTTTTGTAGATACTTTGACTTGATTTTTTTTAGTCATTTCTATTTGGTATACAATATGAGTGGAATATGGTCACTTAGGAAAACACTAAGGTAGCCCAATCTCCATTCTCCACCAGTTGCTTAATTTAGTAATGATCTGGATAAATGGAACTTAAAGGAAAGTGTTGGTAGAAGATTCCACTCGTGCAAAAGAAATCATTATTCTCAACCTACACTTTTTTGGTATGTTTCTTTTGCAAATAAACTCTTTGAAGCCATATGATTCAACTATTAAGGCTTTTTTACCATAGACAAATTACTTATCTATAAAATTTTGCAAATTGCTTCAGTAGTGATTGCAATTATAACATTTTTTTTCAATCCAACAATTTTTTTTGTGGTACATCATTTCTAATATGATACACTATACCTACTAAATCAATCTACCCTAGTGCACTTGGTAGGAACTATGTTGCCTTGGAGCTCTTTTTTTTTGTGGAAAATGAATTTGTTGATGTTGTTGGTACAAGAATCAAGAGAATAAACCATGTGCTTCTTGGCCTTAGTAGAATTTTTAACAAAGCAATGATCTTATATTTGTTGTTCTTGTGAGTGTTTGCAAAGCAGAGATGAAGTTGAAGGGGATGAAGAGAATGATTATGTACACCCATAATCTAATAATAGTTGCATGGATTTGACTAATTTCTATAATACCCAATGTATGTTTTGAATTTTGTTAAGGATCTGCATTGTGGGTACGGATTTCTCATATCATTTCCATTGATTGCTTTGATTTTTAATTTATGGGTGTGCAAGTCATGGTAATTTGTGCATGACTTATAAGCCCTAATTAAGATGGCGTATCTTAGGAGGCTGAAGCGAGAAGAACCAATTTAATCATGCTCAATTATAATCTACTAGATCAAACTTCATTCTCATCAAATGTTGGTGTAAATGTCTTCATTTATCTCAAATTTCTTCATTTTGTTGGCATATTTGGGAATTGCAATGCAAGTGGGCATCTTCAATATTTTGGGACATCTAGGAATTAAATTTCAAGAATACATGAAGAAATTTATGAAGTCTTCTACATTTTAATCAGGCTTTTGGAGAGGGAAAAGTTGTATATTTTAAATGCAACGCTATTACCAAGATGGTGATCTATTGACTCTCCAATCAGATGTCTCAAGTTTCATTGTCATGGAATTTACTGTCTTTTTATGTTTTCCCTGCATTAAGCTAGTTATAACAAAGTTTGCCCCTATTTTCTATGTACACTATTTTTTCTCATGTAATATTTCTATATAGCAAGTAATTGTAGGAGGTTAAGAAATAGAAGGTATATAGATGTGATTCCAAACCTCAATAAATGTATTGGTAGATAGAAGTGATACTAAACTTCATGCCCCTATGCACTTAATCTGGTTTCTATTTTCTTAATTAAAGAATTATCCATCAAAATGATATTGCAATTTTAATGCATTGACAGTGTATGCCTAACCCCACATCCCTTGTTAGATTTAAATTACTTGAAAAATACTTGTCTAGTTTATAAAACTATACATCACATTAAAGTAGGGCAGTGTATGTGCAAGATCATGGTATACCAAGCTATGGCCTTAAGTGGCAATGAAAAATTAGAAAATCAAGGTTAGTCAACTTGACGTAAAAAGTTGAACATCTTATCAACCTTACATGAAAAAGTTGTAAGAATAGAAATTTTAGGAAATTGAATGTAGTTTCTAAAGTACTAGTCCTTCTCTAAAAAAAAAATTAATCTAATTGTTCAAAATTTTAGATTTCAATGTAGTAGTATGAAAATTTTAGGAAAAAGATAAAAAGTACGTGTATGTCTAACCATCTTAATCACAATCAAATGATGATGTATTTTCACAAGATTCTAGTTATATAAGTACTAGACTCATGCCTAGATGTGGCACATATTTTTGTTTAATTATTTCCCAAAGAAATAATTAATTATGAATTTTCTACTACAACTTATTCAGAATAAAAAAAATGCTTGTGTCTAACCACCTTAACTAATTCTAAACTTTACGAAATTGAATTTTTTTTTCTTATAGTAGGAAAAGCATAGAATGTGACACATGTTTCAGATTTCAAAAAGGTTAAACCATTTGAAAGTTATAGTTATTTTTCAAGCGGTCTGTCAATAGGACTTTAAAGATAACTCAATGAGAAAATAAGTAATAATTACTTAATGAACTTGAAATTTGACAACAATTATATTGATGGAAAACTAATAAGAAGCCCTTTTTGTTTCATCTATTTCTAGTGAAAAAAAGGTCATCAGCTACATGGTCCAAGTTTGGAGATCAAAGGAAATATGGTGAACACGTCTTTTGGGTTGACCATTCACGTTTGGCATTGCAAAGTGAAACCTAGGGAAAATACCAAGCCTAATCAGATATCCAATAAAATATCACATATCTGATAAAATTAGATATCCGATAATTTTGCATATCCAATAATATCAGATATCCGATATCTCCCAACCAATTCCAACATTTCTATTTGAATTCCTTTTTCAATTTTATGATTTTATATTTTTTAGTTATATATTATAAATTTATTTTTTTAAATATTAATATTAAATGATAATAGAATTAGTATTATATAATTATTTATATTAGCATTGTATTATATAAATTAGTACTATATTATTATTATTTATTTCTCTATTGTATAATAGTATAATATTAGTCTTAAATATTTATATTATAACAATAATACCTGAGAGAGAGAGAGAGAGAGAGAGAGAGAGAGGAATGTAAATGTCATCGAGTACCATGTGTTAAAATTATACACTTTAAGAGCGGAAGTATCTAAGATTTTGCGCAATTCTATATCTCAGCCTTTTGATAACATTGATAAGTTTATTTATAATATGTTGTATCAATCATATACAATGAATTTGTATGATATATAATGTGTATATTTAGATGCTAAATTTTGTATATAAAAACAACAATCAACTGCAATGTGCATATTTAAATGTCAAAATTTGTATATAAAAACAACAATCGACTCTAATGTGCATATTTAGATGCTGAATTTTGTATATATAAACAACAATCGACTGTAATGTGCATATTTAGATATAAAATTTTGTATATATAAACAAAAATGAGCTTCATCATGCTTCTTAGATGCAAAATTTGAAATATAAAAGTGCTCATGGGGTTGATTTGCAAATATTAAGAGCCCACATTTTGTATATCCTAATTTGTACAATTTGATTATAAATACATATTTATTTTTGTATCCTTACATTTGTATCATCTTAATGCCATGTAAAGTACAAAAATTGTGATTCCTTACTATAAATTTTGTACCCTTATTTTTCTATCATCTTAATTTTGTATCCTTACATTTGTATTGTCTTAATTTCATGTACATTTGTATCGTCAAATGATGTAATAGTTGGAGTCATTGAGTCAAAATTGGTCAAATCTGTCCAAAGTAAAATGGTAATTCCCTAGGGTGAAGGGATAGTGTTGAAGGATTGCATCTTGGCACTGAACAGTCAACACCATTAGCTTTGGTTTGGCTGGTAAACACTAGTAAAAACCTTGTTTGACCATAGATTCACTAGAAAATTTGTGACCATGCCAGACCAAAGTGTCCCTAAGGTGCACTAAGCATGATTAGGTAATGATCTTTCGAGGCTCGTATCTCAGACCCCGTGAGAGGTATCGGAGAATCATTATATGCTACATGACCATGTTTTTGAGGCCTACAATAACCTCTCTCCATTTTAGGATATTCAAATTTGTTTGAATTTGGCGTGTCAATCTCACTTGATGTCAAAACTTGTGGTGAGGGCCAGTTGAAAGTTGCACCACTGGGTTTCTTTCAAACCGTTCTTCCTAGCATCAAATGGTTTGTGCCATTAGCTCCGGATGGTGGGTAAATGCTAGTGACAACCTCCTTTTGATGGTGGAGTCACTAGAATGTTTGCAACCATGCTGAACCAAAGTTTCCCTAAAGTGCACTAAGCACGATTGGGCAGCGATCTTTTGAGGCTCATATCTCAGACCCTATGAGAGGTATTGGAAAACCATGAGATGCTACATGAACATGTTTTTGAGGCCTATAATAACCTCTCTCCTTTATAGGAGATTCAAATTTGTTTGAATTTGGCACGACAATCTCACTTGATGCCAATACTTGTAGTGAGGGTCAATTGAAAGTTGCACCACTGGGTTTCTTCAAAACTATTCATCTTGGCACTAAATGGTCTACACCATTAGCTTTAGTTGGGTGGTTAAATGCTAATGACCACCCCATTTTGACCATGTCAGACCAAAGTGTTCCCAAGGTGCACTAAGCACGACTGGGAAGTGATCTTTTGAGGCTCCTATTTCAGACCCTATGAGAGGTATCAATGAATCGTGAGAGGGTACATGACCATTTTCTTATGCCTACAATAACCTCTCTCCATTCAGGGAGATTCAAATTTGTTTGAATTTGGCATGCCAATCTCGCTTGACGCCAAAACTTGAAGTGAGGGTCAGTTCAAAGTTGCACCACTAGGTTTCTTCTAAACCGTTCATCCTGACACAAAATGGTTTGCGCTATTAGCTCCCATTGGGAAGGTAAACACTAGTGACAACCTTATTTTGAACATGAATTCACTAGAACGTTCCCGACCATGCCAGACCAAGGTGTCCCTGAGGTGCACTAATCATGATTGGGCAATGATCTTTCAAGGCTCATATCTCGGACACCGTTAGAGTTATCGGTGAATCGTGAGATGCTACAAGACCATGTTTCTAAGGCCTGCAATAATAATATGTGCAAGATCATGGTATGCCAAAAAGTGGCAATGTGAAAAAGAATTTCTAATTGATAGACTCTTTGAAAAACAACTATAACTTTCAAACAATATAACATTTTTGAAATCTTAAATATACATCACATTCTATGCTTGACCTAATAAAATAATAATAATAAATTATTTTAATTTGATGAAGTTTAGACTAAGTTAAGGTGGTCAAACATGAGAGTTTTTATATTTAGAAAAATTTGTAGCAAAAAAATCATAATAAATTATTTACTTAAAAAAATACAACAAAATATACATCACATCCGGACATGAGTCCGCTACTTTTATTTGTAGTCTTATAAAAAATATTATCAATTTATTTTGTTTAATATGGTCATACATACACCTACTTGTTATCTTTCTAGTCCTGATTGATAAACTTATCTAAAAATATCTATAACTTTCAAACTGTATAACATTTTTGAAATCCAAAACATGTGTCACATCAAGAAAAATAAATAAAAAATTCAATTTGATAAAGTTTAAACTAAGTTAACGTGGTTAGACATGAGAGTTTTTGTATTCTGGAAAAGTTGCAGAAGAAAAATAATAATTAATTATTTACCTAGAAATAAATTAAAAAAAAGTATGTCACATCCAGACATGAGTCTACTACTTATATCTAGAATCATGTAAAAAAAATTTATCATTTGATTATGTTTGAGGTGGTCAGACATACACCTACTTCTTGTTTTTTCATGAAATTTTTGTACTACTACATTGAAATTTGAAATTTTCAACATCTAGAATAATTATTTTTCAAAAAAGGCCTAGTATCTTAGAAAATAAATTCAATTTTCTATAGATTCTCTTCTTACATATTTTTTATATAATATTTATAACTTGTTCAATTTTTTATGTCAACTTTCCTAAACCTAATTTTCTGAATTATTGCCACTTAAGGGCCTAGTTTGGCATACCATGATCCTGCACATACCCATAACTTCTCTCCATTTTTGGAGATTCAAGTTTTTTTAATTTGGCATGCCAATTTTGCTTGATGCCAAAACTTGTAGTGAGGGTTAGTTGAAAGTTGCACCACTAGATTTATTTCAAATCGTTCATCTTGGAACTGAATGGTCTATGCCATTAGCTCTTGTTGGGTGGGTAAACTCAAGTGAGAACCTTATTTTGAAGATGAATTCACTAGAAATTTTATGACCATGTCAGACCAAAGTTTCCCCAAGGTGCACTAATCATGATTGGACAATGATCTTTTGAGGCTTGTATCTCAGACCCTATGAGAGGTATCGACTAACTGTGAGATGCTACAAGACTTTTTTTCTGAGGCCTACAATAATCTCTCTATTCTAGGAGATTCAAATTTGCTTGAATTTGGCATGCCAATCTCACTTGATGCCAAAACTTGTAGTGAGGGTCAGCTAAAAGTTGCACCACTAGGTTTCTTTCAAACCATTTGTCCTGGCACCGAACATTTTGCACCATTATCTCTTGTTGGCTGGGTAAACGCTAATGACAACCTCATTTCAAGCATGAATTCACTAGAACATTCGTGACCATGTTGGACCAAAGTGTCCCCAAGGTACACTAATCATGATTAGGTAGTGATCTTACTAGGCTCGTCTCTCTGACCCCGTGAGAGGTATCGGTGAACCGTAACATGCTATAGGACTGTGTTTCTAAGGCCTACAATAACCTCTCTCCATTCTAGGAGATTCAATTTTTTTTAAATTTGGCATGCCAGTCTTGCCAGTCTTGCTTGATGCCAAAACTTACAGTGAGGGTTAGTTGAAAGTTACACCATTGGGTTTCTTATAAAGTGTTTATCCTGGCAACAAATGTTCATTTCCATTAGCTTTCATTTGGCAAGTAAATGCTAGTGACAACCTTGTTTTGAACATGAAGTCACTAGAACATTCGTGACCATGCTGGACCAAAGTGTCCCCAAGTTGTACTATGCACCATTGGGTATGTCAAAGAGCATTCTAGTGTGTCAAGAGGCAAAGTGGGACCATTCCTAGGGTAAACCTACCCAACCAAACATGATGGAAGCATTGGTTTGTTCACACAATGAATAGATGTTGTTTCTCCAAGGGAGATGAGAAC
Organism: Chamaecyparis obtusa; assembly: GCA_027943335.1. Taxonomy (NCBI): domain Eukaryota; kingdom Viridiplantae; phylum Streptophyta; class Pinopsida; order Cupressales; family Cupressaceae; genus Chamaecyparis; species Chamaecyparis obtusa. The sequence continues at coordinate 57,645 of BSBK01012614.1, forward strand.
ATGACCATAAAGTGTCATTGTAAAACATAAAGAGACCAAGGATGTCATTTAAATGTGTTTTAAACATGTTTGTAATGTTTTGATGATCATTGTGTAACATTGATAAAAACCTTTAAGGTCAACATTGATTGTAATGTGGCCAATAGAGCCATTAAAATGATGTAAATGCACTAAATGTGCTAAAATGGTGTAATAGTGCCTTATTGGCAAAATAAGCCTTAATAGTCAGTTTGCGACTGTTGTGGGCAGTTTTAGAGTTAGTTATTATTGGTTTTGGAGTGTTTGGGGATGTATTAGAGGAGATCCACGTGAGTATGGTTTAGTATGTAGAGTGGTGTGATAAAGAACCAATGCAAATGGTTCCAAATAAATAAACAAATTTATATTCTTGCAAACTAGTTCACTAGCCCATGGGTATAGTCATTAAAGTAGGGCATTCGAATGTAATGTGGAATGTGTCTGTGATTGGAAATGGAGTAAATTAATTGTCTATTGTCTTTTTATCACTTCCATGTCTGTATTACATCATTTTATTGGCATTTGAAGGAAAGGAATAAATTGGTGTCTTGTATAATAGTGTTTGGTTGCAGGGATATGCAGGATATATGTTGGTGGAGAGACCAGAAAGGTGGTAAATGTTGATTGAAGGTGCATGAAGTAGCACTAGTCATTGTTGTGAGCATATATCCAAAGGATGAGTATATTTTGTGATAAATCTATGCTATTGGGGTCCATATGGATGTGTTAGATCCATTAGGCAGATCTAGAAATATTTACAAGAGTCTTTGTGAACAAGCCCTGACCTAGAGACCCTAGAAAGGAGGGTTTGGTACCTAGAATGATAGGTCATTATTTTCTCAATAATAGTTTGACAAAATCTTGATGTAGAAGCATCATTACATGAATGTTCTTATTGATTCTCATGGAATGATGTGTTTTTGACATGTATAATAGAGTTCTAACATGATACATTATAGAAGAGTTGATTTTCATAAGGTGATCACCAGATTTGTGAAGTGAAATTTGAAGGATTTTCTTGGTTGAGAGCATCAAATACGCATGAATACAATGTAGCACATAAATTTTAAATTCACTTAAATGATGAATTATACATGTGAGTTCACATGTAGCACATAAAGCATACACATAAATTTTCTTAAGTCATGAAGCATACATGCAGCACATAGATTATAAAGCATACACATGTATTCACTTAAATCATGCAAGTAGCCCATATAGATGAATTTAAGTTATGAAGAATGTACTTGAATATACATGAATATACTTAAGGCATAAATCCTACACATGAGTACATACACACAAGCATATTTACATACTAACAATGAACAAATGAACACACAATTAACAAATTGGATCAAATATCAAGTTTAATATATATCAAAATGATCAATAATTATGTACAAATTTACAAAATCAACATATATAGGGGTAAAAGTACAAACCTGTGTCACACTTTTTATAAAGGAAAAGGTCGACACCATGCAAACTGTTCAACTTTAACGACACAAAAGTCACATTTGTGTTTAGAATTTTGAAGATGATATAAACTAATGAAATGTGTACAACTGGATGAAATTTATGTCTATAATTTTATTTTTTGAATAATAATTGATATAGTTTTTTAATTTTTCAAGTCCATTTTTAAAATACTGAAAAATGCTAAAAATTTGTGGTTTAGTTCCCGTCAAAAAAGTATATGCAAATAATCTATTTCTCCTCTTATTTCAAAATATGTTATAGGTGACATGTATAGCTAGTACATAAAAAAAAGATCAGTTTCCGATGTGTACTTTTCCCATTATGACTACTCATAGTCGAACTTATCAGAAATTGACATTTTTTTTCCCTGTCAAATTTTCCCTATCAAATGTACATTTTTCAGAAAACAAATTACATATTCTTGAAGAGGACTCTCTCCTCTAGAATTAAATATAAATATAAAATTTTTTTTGTTATGCTTTACTTTTTTTTATCTTTTTCTGAAGCGGCGTCTTCTCATATGCTAAAATACCTACTTACAGTATTTTACAATTATAATATATTATTTAAAATCAAAATACTATAAAATTTATATGCCTATAATACCGACTCCGAGCTCTACAAAAGGGTATTTTTCCATTTTTGAAATAATTTGTGTTTTGATGTAGAAATAAGCTACAGAACTGAGAAGTTCTGTAGGACTTCATTTTATGCTTGTATGACTACCACATAGGATGAGACATAGATAGTTTTGGCTAGACCTATTTCTGTCGGTATTGGTTCAACTGAACCAAGTTCGATTGAAATGAGGGTCAACTAATTTCAGTCACCTTAGCAACCAAGCTCTTGGAGCCCATATAAAATGGAAAAGTTTTGAATGAAAAAAAAGAAAAAAAAATTGTGGAGAATATGTGAAATAATTAGTGATTTTTTAAATAAAATCATTTGGTTGAAGTTTTT